>WJFB01000109.1:0-104004 GCA_009870185.1 Pygmarrhopalites habei
CTGGGTCGGGTCTGGGTCGGGTCGGGCCTATGGGTCGGGTCTGGTGGGTCAAGATTCCCGTCTCTAATCCACACACATGTATATGTACAGTGTTCAGAGCATTGTCCAGAAAATAATTTTGCCCAAGATACTCTCTCGGATTCCCAGTAAACTGGATTTTTTTATGGAATATAATTTAATAATGTACAAATGTGTTATACACGCGGAGGAAGACTCGTGAGAGAGAGTGTATATTTGCTCACTTCTTCGTCCATTTTCCTTTTACTTGATACTGAACTCTGTATTGAGGTAAAAGAACTCAACCCATTAATCCGACTACAATAAGTTATCTCTGTGCAGAATTACACAATGGACACAAAGTATTTGTAGAACAGATACCCAAAGCATACAGATAGGGCTACTCGAAAAAAAATCGTTGACACTAATTTAATTTTCCAAGTACATTTCTTGTGTATCATCCTTCAAGTAAATAACAATAATTTAAGTTTTCTGTCATTGTCAATCGACAGTTGCCCCCTTCACTGGAACTTTCTTCACATGAGCACACACACAGTTACACAATGTGCATAAATATTCAAGGAGGGAAAAAATACCAACGGCTCTCTCTCTCCACATATCTCTGTGTAGAATGTATCTCACGATTGTCAACGAGTCAATCATGAAAAAACACATGAAACTGGTATCAAGACAAGTTTATGGCTCTCAAGTTTCTCCAAGAACATTATATAATACATTATACAATGGGCACCGGCACAGGAGAGAAAAAGGGAGTCGGAATAAATTCGTTCCAACATTTAATATTTCGTCATGTCCATATCTGATTATTCTTTGCACTGTATCAACATTCTTACTCTTTCTCCCAAGCCATGGAAGTAGGCAAATAATGAAAAAAAATGGAAAATAATAATTCTGACCATGTCCACCTCACTAGTTTTTTCTTTGGTCTCTTTTATCACTGCGCATATAATTAAATAAAAATTTGTACTTTGAAACCTCCTTTTCTTCTCTTCAAATTCCATCAGATAAAATTAACTTCTCATCTCATTACACACCTAGTTAAAATAATTTCGACTCGGTAGGTAAAAATAATGATAGCTTATTGTATGTATTTTAAAAAAGTATAATCATCAACCCTCGCCTCGTGTGCCTATTTTTTACACATGTGCACACACACATACATGTAGTGTAGGATAGTGTGTGTGAATGTGGGTGTGGGAGGAGAAAGAGGGTCCAAAAAGCTGAGAATACTCCTCCAGAGTGAGAAACTCTCTCATCGTTCATGATAATTATATATAGTTGATCCCTTGGTTTTGATAACAAAATAAAGATATTCTATGGGAAAAATGGATGGGGATCCGGCTTCTCTCTCGCTCCCTGCTTCCCTGTTCAAGGATGATGGAGGATGAACAATGAATGCTAAAGACAAGTTCGTGCATGATCAACGTCATCAAAATGGATTGTGATTGTGTCTTTAATGACAGAGAAGAGGGGAATGAGGATTGTTACTACGAAATCCTCATGCGTAAATTGTAGATAAAATAAAGTACGCACTAATAACATCTTAATTCCAGCACAAACACCAGCCCCAACAAATTATCATTACAGGTTGTACATATTAAACCATTTATTGGTCATGAAGATTTTTAAAAAAATTCGTAAATTTTAATGCTAAGATGTAGATGAGATTTTAAAATCTCTTTGGATCCTTCAGTACAGTCTAGAATGACTGTCAATCAATTCGTCACAAACGTTTTGAAGAGTTAAAAACTGGATAAAAATTAACTCATCATCTAGTCTCAACTCACGTCCAAATTAGAGGGAGAATTTTGTATGGAAATTTATGCACAAGAGATTACTACAGTTTTTTTGGATGTAGAGATTCATTAAAAAAGTGGCGGCTGGGATATTGTGGTGTGATGTGTGTGGGTTGGGTCGACTTCTTCTTTTTCCAGTAACATTTCATTTTTGATTCTTTCTGGCACAAAAAGATGATGAAGGGATGTTGCCAATACTCACAATACTTCATTTTTATTCAGTCAACAATATCTTAACAAGTCGAACGTTTGGCTGGAAGACAGTCAGAGTAGAGGAAGAAATAGTTAAACAAAAACAAATCCACACCTATTCACTCACACACAGATCAACATCAATTTTACGTCATCACCCTCACTCTACATAATTGCTTCTAAAAACTTGTAGCCCACAGTAAGATACATTGTACAATTACAAGTTACGTACAAGACGTCAATGCTTCAAGCAGGTTGTGGAATTTTCGAAAAAAAACACACACGAGTACAATGTAAAAATCTTTGTGTGTGTGTGTACTGTGTGCAGATATTGAGAGACACACACAGACAACTTTTCCTCCACACCTGATCCAGCTATGTATTTAATTTTATTCCATCAAAATTTCAAAAAGACACACACGTGTACAACGTACAGTAGAATTGGTTGGACTATCAGTCATCCCCAACAAAAAGGGATATGACAAGATACACCACAAGACAATTAGTATTTATCAAAAAATATCAATTCTCTTGTTTGATTACTTTGTTTCGAAATGACCTCATGATGCATAAGTAGCCATTGTTCAATGTGGAATGAGGAGAAAAAATTTAAAGTAGTCGACTGCATTTCCTACACAGGCTGTATTCTGTGAGCGAAGACAAAATGCAGTAAAAATTTCTATGTAGAATACATAAAAGTAATTGTGTGTGTGTGTTTGTGTAATACATGCACTGTGCCGGCTTTTTTACAAATTTTTGCAAATTTTACACAAAACAGATATTCCGCATTTACAGACTTTGATTTGAGCAGGTCAGGATTTAATACAAAGATAGGACGAAGATGTGAATAACAAGTTGCAAAAGAGGAGAAAAAAAAGTGTGTGTGTGATGTCATAATATTTCCAGGATACAAGAGTCTTCAATATCCAATTTAATACAAGTTTGTGACGTTCTCATTTTAATTTAGCGAATGTAAATTAGCTGTAGAAGATTTATGAGTTTAATCAGTCATTAAAATCTGAAGTGGTACAAAGTTGTACAGTACAATTGATCAGTGTTTCTCTTCTCTCTCTCTCTCTCTCACAGATATCAATGACTATTAGAAAAAATAGTCTCAACCCATTAGTAAATAGTAACATTTATATCCTAACAAGGAACAGGTTCAGATAACATTCAGACAGAATAAAATTACAGGGTTTATTAGTATTGTGTTTGTACGAGGCGTAAATCCATGTCATCTTATTTTTACCTTACAACAAAAAAATGTAGCGAATATCTGTTGTGGTTCCATAAATCAAAAATCCTAGATTCTAGACTAAATACGTCGTAACCCTTGTTCTTCTTCACCTTCCCTCCACACACATGCACACATTATATTCCATTAAATCTCCACGTGTGTGAAAGGATGTTTTACCTTTCATTAAGACCTCCTACAATAAAAGTCAAAGGATTTATGAACTGCAAAGATTACTACATGGATAATAGGTACTATGTGTAGTTTAGGAAAAATGTATGAAGTACACGCAATCACTTGCTCTTTCTATAACTACTGGAACGAGTATATACTCAATTCTCAGTGATTTCGCAATTCTTCCTTACAAAGGAATTGTGTTTGTAGCTACGGGACATGGTCCCCAACAAGATTTTTGGTACATTGATAATTTACTGAATGACGTTTGTAGGTTGGAATGGCTCGTGGATTAACGAGAGGGATAGTTGCGCAGTTTCTTCAATTTTGTGAGATTTTGATTGAGTAAATTCTCATAGTTTTAATCGTAATAATTGCTTGACCTGTGCACCTCATCACTCCAGTGCTCAGTTTTTGCTCTCTCTCTCTGTATAAGTTACTACATTGAGTTTTGCAAAAACCTGCCTGTCTGCAAAAGGGATTCCAGCTAGCTTGTCCATCATATCATGTGTGAAGAATACGCAGCGTTGAGTACGTACTACGAACGTGTGTGTGTGTGTTTTTCTTTCATGTGATGATACATAGATATTATCATTTGTAATGCACCTTCCCAATACCTTCTCCAGCCGTATGCATTCAAATGTGTTATTTCTTTTACAATGGCTAAATCCTCCCTCCCATAAATTGAACGAAAAACTGGAAACACACACACACGCAGTAGAAAAAGAGAGAGTGATTGAGTTTTTGCATTTTAAAAACAACAGCAAATTATTTCCTGCTCCCTTTCTTCTATATTATTTCATCCGCAGTTGTGTCACAAAAAAACAATTTATTCCACAATCAGTCCACTTGAGTTACTGTATGTAGCAAATTTTTTCAAGTGTACTAAAATCGATTTCCTTCAATACTAACCAAAACTGAATTGGACTATAATTATGAGATACAATAGATAGACATTTCTTAGACTCTGCCGTTTTCACTTTGACTTTACTGAGTGGATGACCTACAAATGACTCTTCAGCCACTTCAGCTTTAAATTCTAATCAAAATATTCACTATGAATACTTTCATCTACTTTTTTCCAATTTACAAAAATACCGTCAACAACTGCACAAATTAGTCAAAAAATGGTAGGCCCAAGCTGAAACATTGAAATGAAAAGATATGTTTAATTTTAATACACCATTTTGAGTAAAATGGATTATTCTCTATTTCCCATGCACCATGCGTACTCTAACAATAAATTCAATAAAATATATTAATATCCGCCAAGCCAACTGACCTAGTTAAGTGTCTCTGTCTCTATATAAAACCTTCATTTAACTAGAAGCAACCACAACATTTCCTCGTTTAAATTAATTCACAACAACCCGCTAGTTTTTAAATAAAATTGCCAAATATTAAAATTCTGACTATGCACCTCCAAAAATGTGCATAACCTCAATTTCTCCTCCCTTCTTCCCTCACTCTTAATATTTCCAACTTCCTTCTCTGTTATCCTTCCTTATGACAAAACGACGAGTCGTACACAAAAAGTCCAGCTTGGGTGACCCCAGCAGTCTTCGTCAAGGCATGACGCCATTCATAAACTTTTATCCTTCTTCCGCCTTCCAGATAAAAATATGAGGATAACTGGAAGATGTTCATTCAATTACTACACACACACATACAGTCATACACAAGTACGAGCACACGTGACTGAACAATGTTTTATTGTTTTACATCCAACAATTTACAATTGTTTCAAATCTGATGCAGGGAGTCGTCCTCCCTTTTTTTATTTTCTAAAAAAATTGCCCTCTCTCGAGTCTTCTTCGTTTAACCTCTGTTGTATAACGGCTCTGTCAATCTGTCGGAGTTTGAGGAAATGTCTATTGTTTTATTAATAAAAAATCCCAGTTCTCAATATAAAATTCAAAGCGGTTTCATCGCTCTAAATTGGGACTAACGGAAATCTTACAAGTAGGTACAAGGATTGCCTGTCTCACTTCAAAATTTGCGTATGTAGTAGAGTGTATGATATCCCTCGGAGAAAAAAAACCGTAAACGTCCTATTAATGGGGAAATTATGAGCACGTCTCCTCAACCGAACAAAAAGAACAACAAAAGGAAAAAGACAGTTTTTTTATGTACAAGAGTAGAGCTGGGCTGACATGGAGGAGCAAAAAGTAAGTGACGTCTTGGAAAAACAGTTTTTCCACCATTTTCATGATCTCCCATTACTTAACCTGTCAATTTTTCCAGAAGGCTTCTCCTACATAGTAGAATAGGAAAAGTGTAAAATTTTAAAAAGCCCAACACTTCATGTATGATATAATTTCTTGCTCTTCCCCTTTTATACTTACTCCTGGCCAACAAAAACAGGGAACAACAGAGCAATTTTTCACGGTGTTCATTCTACGTGTTATCTACACTGAACAGCAGCAACGACAGCCTTTTTTCATACAGCAGTTACTTGTTTAATAGTAATGTGTGTACATGGTAGATTGTCATTTTTCAACTTTTAACTCACACACACACAACAAGGAGGAGGAGGGTTAAACATGGCAAAAAATAATTGACGACTTGAAAGCTGGTTATTTCCATGTATTGCACAATACAATACAAATAACGTCGAACACATTTAATATTAATAATTAGTCCAAAAACCACCCAGCCGCCAGCCAAACAAGACACTTTAATTGTCTTGCAAATTATGGAGAGAGAGAGAGACGAGACGGAGTGTGAAGAATCCCTTTTTACGAAAGTGTCATTTAGGTGGAGGAGTCATTTTCCTTTTTGGTGTGGATTTATCAAAGACAGTGATACATATCTGTCATATTCGTACGCCTTATGTACAAAGAGAGCAACACAAAAAATCCTTGTATTTCCATGCTCTCCTTCTTTCCATGGGTATTTATTATTTACGTACGACAGGGGGAAATCTATTTGAGATTTTATCAAGTTTTTGCCACCACTTCTAGACGTAAAGGACCTAACGACCTCACAATATATAATTTATTTCCCTTTCATCTTTTCCTGTCCAGCGTCATTTCCAGGGAAATCATGAAATGCAGAAATGTGATGAGAGGAATAAATCCAGCAAACACATTGCCACACTGTATCATCAAATCTTATATAATGTATCCGTAATTGTACTAAATTTGACCCTGGGATACAAGATGAATACTATTGAGGGTCACAATTTGACTAATCACGGCATATTCGCAAGATTACAAATGTTTAGCCCTCCGGCTGTAGGTATGGTACATTTATTTAGCAAATAAAAAAATTGCAAGTGCATCCACATACACACAAAAACAATAATCATAACCCTCTAATTGTTTAGTGCTTCAGATTTTCCTACTGTAGTGAAATTCACTTTTCATCTCTCTCTTAAACGCTGGAAGCGTAAGTCACTGACAGTTTTATTTGACACTAAAGCTCTCCTACTGTAAAGACTACATTACATATTAATTTTAATTGGTGAACAACCGAGTCATTTAATGTGGCTCTTTAGCGCGTCACATCCCTTCCTGATTTTAATAGTGCAGTCAATTTAATTTATAGTCCAGTTGTGCACCACAACTACAGTGAAATGAATTTCTTATACTTCCTTCTCCCTTCGTAAATTTACCTAATATGTCCATCAGTTTTCAACATCGTCAGCATCAACAAACCAAACAATATCAATATAAAGAATTTAGCATATATAAACAATGCTAGGAAAAAAGGATTGTCGAGTGCCACGCGCACTCGATCAACATTTTTTTTGTATTGTTGGATAATTTAAAAAAATATCTATAAAAATATAGATGATATCAGCAAAGTGAATGGATAATGGAGTCAAATGGATCATTAAAAATTCAATCGAATGAGTTTTGAATCTATTAGCTATACAGTCTTGGAACGACCCTTAGATGCGATGCTACAGAAGAGGGAGAGAGGAACAAATAATAATTCATGTGCATTATAAATCTGAGGAACTGTGTACATGAGTAAATGTGCATAATTCATGATACATACATGGTACGAAATTGTAAGGAAAGAACAGATTACATACGCACAGTACACAATTGAGAGGGAAAGAAGTATGGGAATACCTAATGAAAATACATGATATGAAGTCATGTTTTCAAGGTTATACGGGAAATGTTAGTGTACTTGTGTGTGTGTGTTTTGAATGTCATAACTCAAATTCAATTGATATTAAAATATTTCAACGTTTTTTAAACCGGTATAGTCATTTCTTTGTCTCACTTTGTTCCACAACTGAATTACAATTCTCTCACTCTGTTTTGACTACTTTGGACAAATTGTTAAAAAAATAGCAACAATTTGTGCATAAATTATGTCTAAAAAAGCTCCTGGTACTTGTTCCCTACCTTTAGAAAAAAAGTACCAGGTTTCCCACAATCACAATTGTGAATACCAAAGTACTTCCATTTTTTCCTATTTATATAATAATATACATTTAATTAGCATAATGATTGAGTCTCTGGATCCTCACACGACGTGTGCCACACGTGTACTCTATTTATGGTGGTGTCTAAATCATTTTTCCAAAAACCTCTGACACTA
Source organism: Pygmarrhopalites habei (assembly GCA_009870185.1). Classification (NCBI taxonomy): domain Eukaryota; kingdom Metazoa; phylum Arthropoda; class Collembola; order Symphypleona; family Arrhopalitidae; genus Pygmarrhopalites; species Pygmarrhopalites habei. Next base: position 7,975 of record WJFB01000109.1, read on the forward strand.
CCTCCTGTGATAAATTAAGGGTAATGCACGTCATCAAAAAATATCTATATTTGGACACATTTGAATACAGGACACTCTGCCAGTTACATAATGTAACCTACCATTTAATTGACATCACTCATGGTAATCTTTTAATCTCTTTCATATAAATAATTTTAATTTAAAAAGTGTATTAAATATTTTCATCATTTGTATATTCTGTGCAATACTTTGAATAAAATTTTCGTTTTAGTGAGCATTTTAGTGAGTGTTACATGATGTGCACGTCTTTCCTAAATTATCTAACAGCGAACACAAAAAAGACGACTGGTGATATTCAAATGCTAATTTTGTAAAATGACACATGGCCAAAAATGTATCTCTGTCAAATGTAGAGGAGGCTGATGACATGAGAACTCACCTCTACTCCTCCTTATAAGTTGACATGTGTCAGTACAGTATTTTAAGGTACATCTCCACTTTGTATTATTCTTAAATCTTGCAATCTTTTTTATACTACTAAAAGCCTTCTACAGTGACATCCTTTTCTTTCATCCCAAAATGTAGCGAGACTGAACAAAGACATTTCCCCCCTTAAGTAACGTTACCCTTCATCCCAAAGTGGACATGGCATCCATATCAAAATCAGAGGAACGAACCAAATAGTTTCCGGACAAGAGATCACATTGTGAGAAAAATTATTTTTAAAGGTGTACCATTAAAGTCAACAGTAACAGTCAATCCATGACCAATGTACACACAAAGACCAACACCAAACCAAACAACGTTTATTTTATTTTTTTTAAAAAATCCATGCGAAGCTTTTTTACGTATCTCTGTTGTTATTGTTGAGCAATGCTCAATGAGCACACAGTCAACTTTTTTTAAAAAAAAGATGTCAGAATATCACGTCATACGACTAAAATCCCAATACAATACGAAGAATACAATTTTAACTTTCAAAGTCAAAGAAATTTTGAATATATAAATAAAACGTTGCTATACATTTGAATGACTAACCTTTCAAATTAAAATGTGACTCATAATACGTATTTAAATTATTTGGAGCGTCATCAAAAATCTTTGTGAAAAAAACTACCTTTTGTTGGGATTTTCAAAAGGATTTCCAAGCTAAATCCGTATATGTTTACACCACGCACACTCATATATGTATATGGATATTGAACTTGGAGTTGTATGTCCTACACAAGCTTAAATAAAATTATATCATATACTATAAAAGAATAAACGGTGTGGTATACCAGTATGTGCCTGTGTGACGGTAAAGGGTAAGGACAAACTTATTTTCAACAATGCAATGAACCATGGTCAAATCCAACTACTATAATGGAAAAAATAATAGAGTTCGAAAAACTTTTGGTCAACTACAATCCTAATAATAGTTTTTATGTGACGGATTTTTGTATGAACATTCACAACATGTATTTTCTCTTCAATTGACGCCATTTGGATGCGTAGAAAATGAGTCAACTTGCCGACAAAAATTAAGTACACATATCTCCATACTGTGGAGTCCACAGTCAATTAATTGTAACCTAAACCTAGGTCAGGACAGCAGAATATTATTAACCATTAATTAAAATACCGCTTTCGTGTTATAATTAACATGTCAAATCCCCGGTCACCTCCATTGTCTGTGAGAAGGAAATGATGGTGTACGAATGACACAACAATATATATGTCAAGTAGGGTCACAATTCAATATTAGAATGGACAGGAGTCAATTTTCAAAAAATTATTTTCCCTACAATGTCAGGGACAACAGAAGAAGCTCTTATATAATTCAGTCAGTCGTTTAGAACTTAACTATTGACTTTACTTTCCTTCACTTTAGTTGTCCAATTCAAAATTTTGCAAAGTCTCAGGATGAAGACGAAAGACAGAATCCAAAAGTTTGGATGACTACATAAAGCATTCTATTCTACCCTTTTCCACTTCATGGCCTGATGACTTTTAATATTTTTTTCAGTTATTTCCTCTGTGACCACCGACTGTGTGAAATTCTACTTATTTGCATGAAATTCTCATTAACTTTACATAATTAAATCAATTATCATATTCCCACTGTCCAAACATTAAATAATGCTCTACATTTTCTCCCTCCCTTATTTTAGCAAAATGAATCATGGTCCGCAATATATTATGAGTAATACATAGAATACTAAGAAAACCACACAAAGAAATTGATCGACTTACCATTAATATCCTTGTTCCCAGGAATGAATTTAATTTTGAAGGTCGATTCCAAAATGTTCCAAAACCTTCTCCATCTTCCTTCTCTTCTCCTCCCAATTTTAACTTGACTGTTCGATACATTGTCAATTCCTTCTTCCCCCCTCTACTAATTATTGACGATATCACTTTAAAAATTGAACAACAACAACAAGAGACATTTTTCTTAGTAGTACTTAGTATGTAGTAAATCCTTGACGTTCAGTTTTTTCCTTTTTTTAATTACACTTTTTCTCCCTCTTCAAGTCCTCCACTTAAACTTTTGCCCGTCTGTTTTGCACCTGTATCTGTATTATCATACCCAGATTTAATGGTGTAAAAGAACTTCTTTTTTCTCTCCCTCTCGTCCAATGACGCAAATGCTCAAATTTTTATTCTCCCTTCAGCAGCAACAACTTGGTAATCATATGTGTACAACTTTTCGACTCTCTCACACTCTCACAGAGCAGTTAAGCAGTTATACTGGAAAAAAACATGTACTACTACACGGTACAGTTTATTGGGGTTTGAGACTGAGAAGATTCATTTACAATGAATGTAGATCTAGTCAATCAAGCTTTTTATTCCCCAGCACTTTGTGTTCACTTACACACACAGGAGAGTATTTAGTTTATATTTGTATTCACTCCTCCCAATCTCAACTTGATGAGAGTACTTGGTTCCCTGTAGGTCAAGTAGGGACTCACGGACAACACCATGCTCTTTCCACACTGTGTGTGTGTCGTGTGTGAACTGTCTGAACAATGTCAACTGTCGTGGAGGAGAGATGACTGAGAAAGGACAATTGAAACACCGCCTAGTTTGTACTGTATGTGTCTGTGTGTGGGTAAAACGGTAAGTTGATTAAAGTATCAGACAATACAATATTCGAGCACACACACGACTCTGTTCTCCTTCTTAGATGTTAAGTGGGGAATATCGGATCCACGATCACCCTTTTTTACGACAGTATCAACTTTGCACATACGCACAGTCACTCTCTTTCCCTCGGCTTTTATAAGGTAGAGAGTAAGAAGACAAGGTAAGTAGTAAGTGTAAATGTGTATTGTGTGTATAATGTAGGATATAGAACGTCCCTCTCTCTTTATCTTCGTTTCTGATTAAATTTTGGATGGTCTCATAAATTATTCTCCACCTCCTCCTCCGTCCTCCCTATTAGGATACAATTTAACACTCCAACTAACTGTTCCTTAATTATTCACAAATGGTTTTTACTATTTTCATTCAGATACAGTCTCTCTCACTCTCTTGTTCCAAGACGGAGTCAAAGTCAAGTGATGCGTACAGCTGATGAGTTTACTGAGAGAGAGCTGAACAAATCACGATCCTTCTTCATTTCTATTTAATGTGAGTTCACACAATCTCTCCTTCCCTATCCTCTTTCTCTCTCTTTCACAAATACACAGTATTATCATGAAGACCGATCGAGAGGACAAAGAAAAGTAGACCTTAAAGCCGGAAAAAAAGGCTCACACCGTACTCCACTTTTGCAATGTCACAACTGTTCGCCTCTCTCCCTGTCTCTTTTTTTGTCTATTTCTTCAAAATTCTGAGAATGGATTCCTCACATATATAGGGATGTGTGGAATGTGTTTTGTTTATCCCACAATCACAACACTGCTTATTTTTGAAGAAAAGAGGGGAACTAAATACGGTGACACACACTCACACAATGTAGTGACCATAAAAATTCGTGTGTTGTAATATGTTTGACGTATGAAGGGAAGTCCACTTTATGAGTGTATTTTTGTGTGTGTGGACACTAGACACTATATTTAATGTGTGTAATATTGTAATATTCACTTTTTGTAAAGTTGAAGGAAGGAAGGCAAAGTCAAAAATAAGAAGTGTGTCCACACAGCAAAGCGTAGAGTGATGGTTATGTATTGTATTCGTAGAGGCGTTTTACACATACACTTCTTCTTGTAGGAAACGTGTTTTATATTATGCTTCTGGTCGGCTGCCTATAAATGAACTGAATCCAGTGGAAAAGCAAAATTTTCCAACTCTGCCCTGTTCTGCTCTGTGTTCCTCTCTGTGTTGTGTGTGTTTAGGTGACGACCGTGTGTTGTGCCTTGTGCATACGTGTGTGTGGGTATGTGTGTTGGCTGGGATATACATTTTGAGGGAGAATCGCTTGCTCTTTCTTGTCTCAAAGGTAGGGAACCAAGGAAGGAGCAGAGTTGTTGCAGTAGTAGTGTAGTAGTAGCAAAAGAGAGTACCAACAAAAACCTTCAAGAGTTGAAACAAGTAGCTTTATTCTGTCTTCTCTCTCTCTCCCTCTTAATGTGTATATATAACATTACCTATACGTGTGTGTGTGTGGATATTGCAAAGGTAAGTTGATAGGCTAAAGGTGGTGGTGGTGGTGTAGGTACCTCCTGTGTGTGCAACTGTATTCATATTTTTATAATATCATAATATAATAATACGAAAGAAAACGGACCACAAAATCCTTTTGCATTATGCATGTTTGATTCGTGCTCCAACCCATAAATATGCCCCAAGAACTGACTGTCCACAATGTTAAACCTCTGAAGCTGTATAAAAAATAGAGGCACACACACTTGAGTATGTACGTACATATGGCATTTTAAAACATTTGATTTCTGCACAGAATACTGCAATCCTTTTTTAAGATTGCCCGAATCCGTTTTTTTCTGTTTCCGTATTTTATAATATTTAATACATGTAATAACTTGGACACTCGCTTGGATATGATGACAATAATTCGGAGATTTTTTTATTGGGTGTTCGACTGAAGGTGGGGGAGAGAGACAGAAAAGAGGAGGACCCGTTAGAAGACAAAGAGCCAAGCATTTACACACGCACACACCCGGCAATGTCACAATTTTCGAGAGTTATTAATGTGTCCACAGTGTGGACTCCACACATTACGAGAAGGACTGAAATTTGAGTTTGAACTTTTTGGTTGACGTTTAACATTCTTCCCTCCGTTTCTCTGTTCCCTGTTTGTCTCTGTCTCCAAATACTAGGAAAGGAGAGTGTTGTGTGTGTGTGAGTGGGGCTTTTGGGGTACCACGGACTTAATCAATAAATATAGTAGAGTATTTAACAACTACCTTGGCTTTGGCAACGTGTACTTATTTGAGTAATGTACCCTGATCCTTGTGTGTTTGTGAGGTCTAAAATCAACACAACAAGGCATTATACAGTAGAGTGTAACAACGGAAATTCTCCTTCTGCCGACCATTCCGTCAGAAAGAGAAAGAGAGAAGAAAGAGGTTTTCCGTGGTGTGGTGGCTTATGAGCATTGGAACGCGGATTTTGTCGGGTTTATGCCTAAATAAATAGTAAATAGTCCTGGAATTAATGTTTGTCCCTAATATACATATAGCCATATATTCTAATATTTTTGAACTTTTCGCTGCCTTGCGTGTCCAGTCGACCACAAGTTAAAAAGGAGACTTCGACTCTCTCTCTCTCTCTTCCCCTCTATAAATATGTATAAATGTGTGCATAATATGTACACAGAGAGAGTGTATATTATTCTGGGTACTACTATTAACCCATCCAGAAACCTACTTTTAGTAAAAGTCTTTTACTCAAAAGTCAGAGAGTTTGAGACACATTATGTACTCTACGATCCCTTGACATGCCTACGACCATCCTTGATGTGTATTCTTAATTTTAGTCTAATTTAAAAGACATTATGAGAGTCAAATCCAGTTATGGAGAGTAATAAAAGTTGTGGTACTTTACCTGGTGGGTAATTGGTACACACACACAGTTGACAAGTTGACACAAGTAACTTGACAAATGCAAGATTTCATTTAATCCGTGTTATTGGAGCACTGGAAAAAATTATACTGTTTAGGTTCTAATTGGGTTATATTATCCGTGTATTGGATGCTTCATCAATAAATTTCAGCAATGCATTTTTAAAAATATTTAATCTCACGTTAAAACCAGCTAATTCTGAGACAGTTTTAAAAATCTGTGGCAAGCCACTCTATTCAAATTCTTATGCAGTTTTACTATACAACATCAATTAAATCACCTGAGAGATACAGAGAAGATTATGTGTATCATAATTTCTTGATGATTAGTTTAAAGCGTCGATTCTCAAACTTACGTGCGTACAGAGACAGAAAAAGTGATAATGATATTCCAAAGTCTAGACAAGATTTACAAATTGGAAGAACTCACGTAATAAATAATATTTCTATTAGCTGTATCGAGAAAAAAATACGACTCAACAAACACGTACACCTTAATTTGTCTACACAACAACAATTGCATTTTTAGTTCCTATTATATTCTCGTCCATCCATTCCCCTCCACAAGTAAAATACACTTGGTTCCCTTTTACTCAACTTCTTGACTGTCATTTCATTCATAGAAGGAGGATCTTGATGTGTCCCAACTCACAAAAGTAACGTACTGAAGGACGAAGGACGGAACTAGGAAACTTTCTTATATCTCTCTTCCTCTTTGTACATATACACTTTGTTGCATTGCGACTTTGAATGACTGCCAAATAATGTGAAGAATTTACTACGACCATCTTCTCTCTCCCTCTCAACTCTTTCGCTCTGTGTCATCGTAGTCATTTGTCAACTCTTAGAGGGGTGATGACATGTGTGTGTGTGTTCCACATCCCAAATGGCCAGCTACAATATATTAACACAATTAAATTCCAGAGTTACATGTCGTCAAATATTTCCCCATCGTCAATATTATTTAGTCAGGTTTAGTTTAGCTCCTAATTAACTATTTCAATTTTCTATGTAGTAACACAGCACAGCGTATTAAATTAAAGCAAAGTGGTATGTGCAATGGGGAAAAAATCGAAAGTGAAATTTTTTGCATTCAAAGGTGACAAACTTTATTTTGAAATTGGCAAAAAATTGCACAAAAAACAAAAGAGCAGAGATTTATATGCAAGGGTTGAACCCATGATTCACATTTTCTTTTGGCAGTTCCTTCATATTGTATAATGAGTGGGGCACTTATATTTTGTAATTTATATTTAAATTAAAATATGGCGGAAAGTAATGTAATTCTAATAAAAATTATTCAAAATGTATAATTTATCTCTTTCGTCAAATACAGTCTCAGACAAAAGCCGTGGTCTATCCACTTATTGTGTGTGTGTGTGTGTGTGTTGTGTGACGTACGTTTGTAGAAACGTGGGAGAGAGAACAGCAGTGCAGAATTGGGATGAGATGGGGAAGAGAGATATAGAGGATTCACAGCAAAATTCCTGGAATTAAACTGCATGCTATATTTGGGGAAAACGAGAGATGGATGTAGGCTAGCGTGGATATTGTATGATGACGATGATGGTAGCTAGCATGAAACAAGTTCCTGTTCATGCAAACCCTAGATCATTTTCACTAGAATTTTCATTTTAAAATTTAATTGAGACTCACACACCATACATACACACACACGCTAAAATTCCAGTTTCGCACTTAGTGTATAGTTAGACGGGGAATTTTAAGGAATACGCTAAACAATGACGACAGTAGCTGACGGAGAGATTTGCAAGAAAATATTTTTTTTTGCATTAATTCTTTCCTTTTCATCTGTTATCAGATGCTCATAAAATAAAATAAATGGAGATTGTGTGAAGTCGTTAAAAGTCCCACCCACACACGACACGATCCATACTTCTCATCATTAATCATTAATCTGAATTTCAGATTCTGAAACCAAAGTATTACTTTGCATGTAATGTTCTTGTGTACCTGGATCATCTCCGGTAAGTAATGAATAATTTTTACACACAAAAAATAATAAAAGAAGAAGAGGACCATAAAAAAGTGGATGGGATCAATTGCTAAGATTTTTCCTCGTATTCTTTAACCTCTGGATTTAAAAAATTGCCAAAATTTTTCCTCATTTCATGTCGTAGACAATACAAGGAAAAGTTAAAGAGTGCAGTGGAAAAAACATGTTTTGAATTATTATGCATTCAATTACACTAAAGTGTATGTTGGTTCTAGAATTTAATTAAAGTCGACGACAAAAATCAAGAAGTTGGCTTTTCGCAAAAAAAAATAGTGGGCACAAAATAGTGATAGGATTACTATTTATTCCCACCAACTCCCATCCACATTACTGTCACCTACTCGTACACACAATGGTTTTTAATGAGAGAGTATAAGTGTGCATATATTAATTGTACAACATATACGCAGAAGAATGCGGGGTATAGGTAAATGTACTTGCGAAATCTGTAACAGAAGAAGAAAAAAAGAACGAGGAGGTTATCATGTAAACTGGAACAAATTATGGACAAGTTTTTCCCTTCGTTCTCCTTCTCGTCAATGACGAGGAGCACAGAGAGTTGTAATAATAAAGTTTGGACGCCAGATTATTAATCAATGTCCAGTAGAAATTCTTGAGGTTGCCATTACAGATAAATAGATCAATAATTGAGTTCAACTCTTCTTGCTCAGTTGGAAGGGTTACAAAAATCAGACAAGATTTCATACCCACACACACACACACACACACACACACACACAGTCATCCATGCATCCATGTATAAATATTCCAGTTACCCTCTTTGTACTCTGTTGAAAAATGCAATTCTCCCATTCTTATCCGGTGGAGAGGAGAGGGAATGAAACTAAATGAGTAATTCATTATGCACATTCACACAAACTATACATCATAACATCACATTTTGAATGTTACGAGGACTCCCATATCAATCCCATACATAATTCTGTTACACACTAACATTTCATTTAGAACCTTATAAAAGACGACTACTCTTTAATTGGCAAAAGAGTCAAGAGGGATCAGAGGAGGAGAATGAGTACCTCAATTTTTTCCTCTTCTTTTCCTTTTTCAACACAAATGAACTAAACTGGTTCTCTCCTCTCTCTCTTCATTCCATCAAATTACACTTTTATACGCTGACTTTGAATGTTTGAATTGATGTACATACCATAGATGTATACCTATATATACTTAATATATTTCTCCTTGTGTGCAATTTTTTTTGACCACACGTCACCTTGTTCATTTTAATATGACCAGTGGAGGCAGAAGCTTATGAATAAAAGAGATAAGATAGCGAGAGAGAGAGAGAGCTTTCCTTGTTCTTTTGTCAAGACATTTGCTTACCTACCGACATCAACATCATAATGCAATTATTTGATCTTGAAAATAAACCAAGTATGCATGCACAAACTACACACATACTACTTATGCCATTATATAGGGTATCAACCGTGTAGAGCTACATTGTTAAAAAATGCGGACAGGATGTCGCAGGTCCTTTTTGAAAAAAATCTTCTATTCTTAAAAGCGTACATCATTTAATGAAAAATCAAGTAAGATTTGAACACAATTTGTGAGTTGTAGACGGACATACAGTCAGATGTTGAACAAAAAGTCAAATTACCAGTCTTTTTATGTAATTCTGTGTAATTTTTCTTGTGATGAGTTTGAGTGCACATGTTCACTCAGGTTATTTATTTAAAAAATATTATTTCATGAATAAAATTGAATAAAATATTAGTGACCGGTCTTAAGGTATTTTAAAGTACATCATGGTTAAATGTACTTAAGGATATTTACATGATTTTTATATCCATTTTAATTTTTCTCAAATAACTTGCATTTCAAGATCAAATGGAGATTCCCATTTTCTTTATCCGCATTTTTATGAACACACACCACACGTGTGGCTGGGTGTACTTGTGACATACAGACAGTGTCTGTCTGTGTAACTTTGTATACACACAAAATATTATATTATGATTATGTTCAACGATGCATAAACACACACACGCAGTGTACTTACAATAATATGATGAAAAGAGTGTCTCTGATTATCAAACATGATTTTTTGACTTGTTTTCCTTGTAATCCGTTTTGAATCTGTTCCAACCTTCGGTCATCCTGTTTTTGTCTTTTTAAAAACTGTTCCAACAGTTTTTTTCCACTTGATACAAAATGGGATGAATAACAACTGTCCAGTTTTCTCTTTCATTTTGGTTAAAATGTTTTTCAATTTAATGTACAATGAGAGAGAAAAACCATCGTGAATTACATACACAGGACCAGAGAATGTGAAAATGCGTTTTTGCCTCAAAAAAAGTTGGCTGGGTTCATGGCCTACACACCCATAATGAATGAGAAAAGGTGAGTTAAATAATCCCATTTCAGTTCTAATAACACATTCCCCTTTCGTTTTATGGCATTAGATTCTACATCAGCGGAAAAAGTTACAAAATATCCTTCTAATAAAATATGAAATTATATTTTTTTTAATATTTTACATTTTCCATGGAGGATGAAAAGATAAGATTCCCCACAAACCCACACAAACTCCCAGTGGTACGTTCTCTCCAAGTCTCCATTGTTTTGCAACCCAAGTTGTGAAGAAGATTGGATGGGGTAATAAGAACAATAATAATAATGAGTGAGAGAGAGATTGTGTGTGTGTTTTTGTACAATACAATGGAATCAAAGTGTGTATGATAGATGACTAATTTTGACACCCAGGAATATTTAAGCTGATTTTCGGGGATGTGGGGAAAGTAGAAAGTAGTCCGGAACCTCCGGAGGTATCCTACGGAGCCTCCTCCTCCTTGTCAATTCTTTGGAAAAGCCTAAAATTCGGTCTGATGAAATGTTGGTCGACTCATCCAAACTCGCAAACATTTTCTCACTCTTTCTCTCCACTCTCCAGGAGGGAGAAAACTCTAAGAAGTCAGCGGGTGAGATTTTCGTAAAGTGAGAAAAGTCTCAAAGCAGCAGAGCATGAGAGTCGGACTTTGGGGAGAAAAGCTTCAAACTGCCAAGACTCGGGATTTTCCATTCCATTATCAAGGAATACGGACAAACCGTATTCACTCCTTCATAATCCTCCTCTATTTTCCAACCCTTTTGTCCAGTCGAGTTCAGAATTTTGCGTTTATCTCTTCTCACGTACACAACACACGAAAACGTAATTATTAAAAATTTTTACCAATAAAAATTATTTTGAATTAACTCTGTGTACTTTCATTTAATTAAATACGGTAGTATTACATGCATACACAGTCCACAATCGCCCTCCTTATACAGACAAACAAAAAGCAAAATAGGATAACGAGGAATGGGTCATTCCGAAAATACACACACTCCACTTTATCCATGTTCCCTCAGCATTGTTCTAGGTTATTCATAATTAATCTTCCATTTTCACCATTCCCTCCCATGTCCATTTCCCTCTTGTCTCTCCTGCCCATCCAGATGTAAGAGAAGTAAAACATGGATAAAGTGTGAACAAGTCGGAGCCGATACAAGAGAGAGAGGGAATCCCTAGTGCCCTCCAATTTATGCAATTCCAGATCTCTCTCCCTCTCAGCTTTCCATTGGGGCTCTAAAAGTGTTACTGCTTTTTTTGAGAGAGAGAAAAGGCTAAGACTCAGGAGGAAAAGAGGGAGAATATGTACAATAGGAAATACTCAAGAGAGCCAGGAAAATCCATCAATCTCATGCTCTTTCAGATACACTCATCGATTGTGTGTGATCGACCCTTAACTTCTATCCTCCTCTTTCTCCTCCTCATATCTGTATATGGGTACAAACGGAGTGCAAAAAAATTGAAAGGGGGAAATAAACAGTGAATCGTGTCAACTCAAATCAACTGACCACTTTATTCAATGTACAGACAGAAAAAAGGACTTTGCAATGGAAAAAAGGGATATTCTTCAAGCTTTATATTTCTCCAGATTACTCTTTCCATCTCTGTCTGCACTTTGAATCAGTTCAGAGACACACGCAGAGAGAGAGAGAACGTGTGCTCTTTTTTCTGTTGTAAGGGTGACGGTGAACTTTTTTACTAGCTGGGGATTTCTGGTAAAAGGGCCGTTTCAATTGGACAATAAAATTTTTTGTAGTTGAATTGTTTTTTTTTACTGCAAATTGCTACTTGAACCGTGCTTAACCTCATTGGAATTGTGTATGGATGTGATTCAGGGAAAAAACGAATTTTATTTGTTTATGCCGAGTTTTTTTTACATTTTGAAAAGGAAAATACGTGTCAAGTAAACAAATGGTCATGTAAGAACGAGAGGGAGAGGGAAAAGGTTCACAGACGTCATTGTTGTTGTCAAAAACATTTAATCAATGTTTGCTAAAGAAAAGAAAGACCCCCCCTCCCCCTGCTGAGCAATCACCTTTTTTGTTTTAAAACGAATCTTTGTAGATTAAATGATGTGCAATTGACCGTTGACGGCTTACAAAAAATTTTGTTCAAAAAGGTTTGCCCCATCCTAATGTGGAATGATACGGGTTTCTTGTCTTCCCCCTTCACTAATTATATAAATTGATGATGGGTTGAGAGGGAAAAAGTTGATGGGGAATTCACCAGGAATTTTTTTTGGGAAATACAGAGTTCATGGATTAAAATAATAAATGTCTTGAAAGTTGAAAGATTAAGTCATGTTTGAATTTTAATAAATCAAATCTGGTTGAGTACACACACACGCAAAGAGACAGATGAGAGAGGAAAAAAGAGAGAGACAACCAGCATGGATTGTACATACAACTGGAAATATCTGGAATCATGAGAAGAACCTGATTTGCGTACAATTAATCAATTTATTAAGCTAAATCTCAAGATGCCTTTGGGGGTTTTAAGTACGTGCCAACGTTTAAGGCACGTACAAAACACGACATAATATTGTATAACTAATTTTTCCTCAACTTGACTTGGAATCCATTCCCATTTTTGTGTGTGGGGATGATGGAGTTAATGAAAAATCTGTTCAAGAAATCTTCCGTCCCTACCGACAATTTTAAGGAGTAATTAAAAAGAATCACAGGTAATTCAGTTTGTGACTGTCATAAAACTAAAGAATTTGTTTCAATACTTCATTTACTACTACTCTCTTTTATTTACAACCGACCACATATTGTACTATGACGAAATGTAGGTACATTTAACAATTTAATGAGATTGGAGAAAAAGTTTTTTTGAACGTCATATAATCCTGACAACAATTTTCACACACAACTAAATTATTATATAACTCCTACACTTTCCCCCGCAACGAACATGACTTGCATAGTAAAAAAATGAGAGGATTATTAATTGCTTTTTGTTTTTAATAGTGGTTTAATATCTTCTGTAAAAGATTTATGCAGGTATATGTATGTGTGTGTGAGTGTACGGCTGCTGATTATTTTTAAGTGTATGTATTAGCATTTTAGTATTGTCAGAATACAAATCATAGTTTTGGGAGGATGACGACATAAAGCAATTTTAGGAAAACAATGAAGATTCTGCATTTTTCAAGAGAGACTCTTTCGGAAATTTTTTGCATTTTTGCATACATGTATTTTGAAACGCATGTTTAGTTACAAAATCATTTTTTAAAAAGTCTGTGTACATAAGAGATAATGAGCAGTTTTTACAAAATTAAACGCATTCCTAGCCCTCCTATGTAATTCAACGGGATTGAGTCAATGAGTCATCCTTTCTCGTTTTTGTTTTGCTTTCTGAGAAGCAGGTAACAATAGGAAAACTGTCAGAATACAGTTTTAATTAAAGTTGAATTCTGAAATAAATGTTCTGAAATTTTGAAAGCTAAATAGAATGATTTGTCAAAAGAAAATCCAATGATTCGAAAAAATAGAGCTTTAGTAAAGACACACGTTTTTCCCATCCTGACAATGGCACAACAATGGCACAACAGTGAAACGAGGACAAAGGAATAACTGAAAACGTTACACTGCACGTATCAAGATGTCGCTTAATTGTGATTAACGTAATTCCCTTTTCTTGACTCTCTCAACAGATCTCACGCCAAGGTGTACTTTCTCATTCAGACCAAGTGTAGTTAAACTGCATGAGCAATAAAAAGTTAAAAAAACATTCAAAAAATTTAATAAAGTAATGAACTAATTTAACGATTTTGGTTGAATTCGGGCGTTTTTTCGTTTGCTGGCAGCTATACCAAATTGCATCAATTTTCCCATTGTTGAAGCCGTAGGATTTGGCCCTTGAATAAAACCTCTCATAAATAATAATTTCATCCTACGATCCGAAGAATACTGAGAACTGTGTGCTCATATTTTCATGGAAAATCCTAATCCACCCTGCATCTGCTCAGATGAAAACATTTTATCTCTTCATTCCATGTACCTAAGTAAGTAGTAATCAAAGATCTGACTAAACAATAATGATTATTCAAAGTTGTTAAAAAATCAATAGAGGGGAATCTTTGTGCTCCCACAGGCACAAAGATCGTGATTAAAAATATGCAAATCTCAAAATTCTCAGGACATCAAAATGTGAACTGCAGGTGGTTTACCCGTTCTCCCTACCTCTCTCTCTCTCTCTCTCAATTGTTCAGTGAGGCTTATTGTTGGGTAAACAAAAATTTGCATAAATGTAAATAATGGATAAGAGTGAGTGAATGTCGATATATAAGAGAGATATGTTTCGTTCGGAGAACAACAGTATTGTGTTTTATTGGCAGTAATATAATGTAGCTTGTACGTATTGGATGACCATACCTTGTAAAAATTTGAATGATGTGACGAAAGTGTTGGTAAAAACCAGCAATTAAATGGTCAAGACGAGTTTTTCCATCCATCCATCCCATCTTCTGCTATCTTAATTCTTGGAAAAGAATGAGAATTTTTGCAGGTGGATTAAAATCCTTCTTGAAAACCTAACCTCCCAGCTTGTCAGTCAACATGTCTCAATCAATTTAATTAATTAAAATTCTAATTTCTTCCGCATAGGGTTACACGTACACAGGTACACACACACGCATCACAATGAACTACCATTTGAGATCCTAAGTACTTGTCTGTGTTCGATTTAACAACAACAGTACGTGGCAAGAGAGAAATTCAATTTTTGCTTCTGTCCACACAGATTTTAATTAAATTAGAAAAAATCCCTTTCCTCTCATCTTCGTTCTACCTACTGGCAAAATTTTGTTTATTTCCTTCAAAATTTTACCATACGAAGTCCCAACTAATTCTCTCTCTCTCTCTCTCTCTCATCGTCAGTATTAAAATTGTTTGTTGAATCCTGTCAAAATCAGTAATTTATAGACCCCCCACTCCCCACACACACATACACACACACCAACACACCGAGTTGTACGATCAAAATTATTATTCTCAAGCAGCCATCTCTCCCTCCCTCTCGCTCCTTATCATTTAGTTGATTGAGATTAAAGATTCAGACAGTCGTCCATTTCATCCTTTATTTTATTTCTCTTGTAGCTGTTGGCAGGGAGGAGGAGGAGAGGACAGGTGAGTTGATTTGGTATTGTGGAGAGACAAAAAGAGAGAGAGACTTTTGTGTGTCTTGATATCCTCCACACATCATCATCTACCTTTGTGTGTGTTTATCTCTAATCTGCATCTTCCTTGTACCAAAAGAGAGCAGGTAGTTGTAAATACATAGTGGATACATTATTATTTTGTTGAAAATCTAAAATGACACGGTGAGGAGAAGAGTTGAATGGTAATAAGTGATCGAGTACGTGCTTACTTGACAGTGTCTTAATCTTCCTCTTCCTTCCCTTCCCATCCACTGCAACACACCAAATGGCAGACTTCTGAAATGTGTGTGTGTGTAGAAGGGAGCCAAAATAACAGAACATGGAGAAGGAAAGGAGGAGAACAACAAGAAAAAACAACAATAATAATAACAGCAACAACAGAAGACTCCTTTTTTTCATCTATAAATAGTCAGACACAGCCAAGGGCTAAAGGGTGATCACCAATTCATTTTTCCTCATGACCCCAAAAACATTCTCTCTCTCTTTTCCACTGTATTTGTACCACTCTTTTTTCCCTCTTGACTCCACACACACATACAGATACCTACTCAGAGTCATTATGATGATGAGTTTGAGTCAAAACGTTTTTCATCAGACTTCCCTCCACACACACACACATGTGTAGTCTATATAAATATTGAGTATATACTGCTAATACAGAAAAGAGTCTCAGGAGCGAGAGAGAGAGAGAAGTTCTTGTTATGTGTGTGTATGAAAAGTAAAACTCCCCAACTTGTATAATATTATTATTATTTCCAACAGGCAAAAACATTCATCATACAAAATAATCCATACAATTTTCCCATCTCCACCATCCATCCAATCCATATGTAATGTAATGTGCAAAAAATGGATGTAACACACAACACACACATGTAATACACTATACTCAAGTCGTATGCATTAATGCAGAGAAAGCTTTCCATCTCAGAACCATTGTTTCAGTCATTTCTCACATCTGCAGGGCTTTCAAGAAAAATTATTGTCATCCGTTATCACACTATTATGCTCCTTTCCTTAAACAATAATCATTCCCTTCCCGTCTCTCCCTCCATACTATATGATAGATATATATATAGAAAGAATATATATACAAATACGTTATGTGACTCTCCCCAGTTTTGTAGTTACTCTTCGATTGTTTACATAAAAACTAGACTCATGGTTACACACTTTCAAAGAGGACTGAAGAGGAGGAGGAGAAAAAAAATTTGTAATAAACGAAAAGGAAAATCATGGAAGTTTTTTTTTCGTTTGCCTACCCTCACACACTATTATTAACGTTGAAGGGAGCTGTGTCGCAATTACAAATAGGTGTTTATTTGCACAGATGCGTAATTGCACATATATTCTTTTCCTTCCTCAGTCACCCTCTCTCTCTCTCTCTGTCTCCTTCGAAAGGAAAACCTTACCTGTGTCCCAAAGTTGGGATACAAACACCCACTTGCCACTAATCCTCTGTGTGTGTGTGTACTTGTCTCTTGTCTTGACAGTTTTTCTTTGACTAATCACCATGTATCATTAAGGTGAGCTTATCTAACTCGTACCCCTCAGCGCAGAGGGATTCCTTTCTAAAGGAGGAGAATGACATGGAGGGACCGGAGGAGTTGAGAAAAAGGAAATGAAAATGAGATGAAGAATTAATGAACATTTTTGGCCTGATTTGGCCCACTCTTGTTTTCGCTGTTGTTGCTTCCTGTCTACAGCCACACATTTGGGGGGAATTGCTGACGCAATAAATTTTATAATAAAAGTTGAAACAATGCAAAGAAAAATATTCTGAGAAATTAATTAGTCGGAATTTTCCTTTCCTAAAGAAATAAATCAGTGACCAATGGCTTGGGGAGAGAATAGCAAGACACTAAGACAGATGATGAAAGTGAAAATAAACGTAGAAATGCTAAAAATACAGAGTTGTGTATATTTCTGACCAAAAAAATGTTTATAGACTTGAAAATTTATCCAAGGGAAGTGTGTGGATGAACTGGAAATAAACAGAGGAGGAGGAGAAGACAGCGGCTCCGGCCGAGTAGACAAAAATATAAATCTATTTTGAAAATTCTAATTTTGCTATATAGAGTGGAGGAAAATGTATTTTAGTGACAGCAACTCTAATTTTACTTTTACTTTTTCCCTCCGACTCCCTTCTTGCCCCAGCCTCAACATCCAGAAATACAGTAGACGAGAGAGAGAGAGAGTGACGATGATGATGGTCTTTACATTTGTAGTTGCTTTGCACTGAAAAGGTGGATATTTGAATAGAGTTGAACAGTTCTTTCTCTCCCTCTTCGCATCCTACTGTATACTATAGGTATATTTAGAAATGGAGCTAATTTAGAACTATGTGGAGCCCCATCTTTTTCTGTCTTGTTTAAATTTATCAGTTTGACTCATTTTTAGCTCGGCTAAAATCATCCTGCTAAGAAAAGAAAATAATATGTTAAATTTGGATTCTATTTTCAATGGCCTGCCCCCCTTTCCTCTTCTTTTTTTGAGTTTATAGTGATATTAAAAGAAACTCATGGACATTTTTAGTCCGTCTATTTTCAAATCTCTAAACTTATTCCAAAATTAGGAAGGATGATGCTCAATCCTAATAACTACTTTTCTTCACTCTTCCTCCTCTCAGGAATTTGTTTGTGTACATTTTTTATACAGAATGGAAACTCCTTGACTGGAATTAACTGCTTACGTTAACTCGTGCCGGTTTTTCAATCTCTACACTTTTATCTAAAGAATCATTTTGTTCGACAACGTAGAATTAATATTTGTTTTCTCTTCCGAAAATAAGCTATTATATCTATAATTTTTACACACAATTTGAATAAAATTTAATGACTAATTGCAATAATCTTCCCTCCTCAGTATTCATAATGAGTAAAATTAATTAATTATATTTTAAAATTAGGATCATAAGGAAAACCAGTAGCTATAATTAAATTTTTTGACATGGGTAACCCCAAAATTGGCATGAAATTATTTTAAAGTTTAATAAGTGTGTGGCGAATTTAATAGTGTATTTAAATTTAGCATAGCTATGCAAATCTAATGCAAATCTAATTAAATCCTAAGACAGACTTCTCTCAGTACCATAAGGTTTCCACATCATCATTATCCTCATGTACCCTGTCAAATCAATAAAGACTTTGATGACCATTCGTTCATACAATACCGATTACCAAATGTTAATTAGTCTGTCATCTGTCTCTCTCTCTCTCTCTTTGTGTGTGTGTGTGTACTTGAGTAAAAAGATAATCATTGAATGCATACGGACTCTTCTTCCCCTCTCTCTCATCATACTCAATTGTGACAATCACCTGTCAATAAAGCAAACAATCCTCGTCTTTTTTTGTCCATTACTAAATACCTGTCTTCCCCTTCATTTCCTAATTTCAATTTTATTGAGTGATTCACAGGGAATTTGGGAATTATGCAAAAAAGGCTAAATGACGGATGTTAGGATGGTGATGTTCAAAAATATTATTGTTTCAATCAATCAAGACTACAAGTGGAATATGCAGTCACCTTTAAAAACATATTGGTGCATACACAGTATGCATAAATTACGTGGTATAATTTCTGTTTGAACTTTCTCTGAGAGAGGAGGATTGGGAAGTGGGTGAAATTAAATATTTGCACACATTCCATTGGTAATTGATCTTGTCATGATCTTGGGTCCCTACCTTCAGTGCATATAAAATGTCTCGAGTATGTGTGATGCACAAATGCTCAACTGACTGTGTACATATTTGTCGGAAAGTAACTGAACGTCTCATTGTAACCAATTTAAAAAAGTTTTTAAAAATTGAGTCTTCATTTGTCACTTCCAGAACTCCCTTTTCTATCTTATTTCACAGATGAATGCCCACACAGTGTGTGTGGCACACACACAGAGGAGATGGAGAGATGGAATTTTAAATTTATGGGAGTATGAACAAAATAGTGCTGCATAAAGTGTGAAATGTACAATAAATATACGTGGGAGTCTTTATGGTTGTTGAAATACATTTTTGATTGATAATGTTGGTTATAAACAACCGCCTCAATTTTGAGTGAATTTATTTCAACCATTTTTTAAAATGGGATGTGTAAACATTTAAAGGAATCCATTTTACGGTGTAAACTGGATGCTTAAAGGATGTAGAGGAGAGAGGCCCAAAGGAGAAGGTGATTTAGAAATAGAAATTTCTAGTTGTCATTTATGATGGCATTTATTTCACGAACGGTCGTTGACCAAAAAAATATATTATGGTCAGCTGGCTACAAATTGGTTATAGATATACAAGATCTCAAATGGAGATGAGGAGGAAGAGAAGGTCCGCTGCGAACGATCGGCTATAAGAGATTGAGAGATGATAATGAAGATGGACGATGGTGACGGTCACTGCAATTCTTTTAATAAGATGTTCAATAAAAATCTAAATTAGATCTTATGGGACGATTTGCTAGAGGGATTTTAATAAACATTGACAAAGGACTCTTGTGTCCTTAATTATGCACACATTTCCCATGTCCATCAAGCTTAATTAAGCACAGGAGGAGGAGGGATGAGTGTGCAGTATGTATGTACTTATGTGTGACAAAAGAGAGAGAGAAATGCAAATAGAAAAGATTATTTTTAAAAATCCATTACATATTAAACTGTACAGGTGAATATTGAAGTGTAGCTTGAATGTACTTCTTGATTGCAGAATATATTGTAGGTTATTTCATCTAAATAAAGAAATCTGACTTTTAAATTTATTGACCTCAGACAAGTGTGGGTTAAATGGTTAAAGAGGATCTGGGTTACATTGTCACCGTTGACATTTTCTCAAATGGACAGTTGACAAAGAAGAGAGAGAGAGTACCATAACCTTAGACAACTAAGAAAAACCGTTTCTTGTGAACTAATAATTATTTTCAGTGAAAAATAAATTTTTATCTTGATTCTGGTCCATATATCCGATTGACAACTTTCATCATTTTACCAAAATCTTGCTTTGCTTTTGTTCCAAAATTAATTATTGTACATTGGAATGAAATAATTATTGAAGAGAAAAATAGAAAACTTTTTAAACTGACAGTCCTACATGATTGCTTAATTTAATGCAAATAGGTCAGGAAAAAAGTTGCCTGCAAAAAAGTTTTTACCTAATCAATCAATCATCATGTAATTTCTACGTACATAGACATACGCAGATCCTTTTCTAGGATTTCCCCAAGACAAGCTTAAAACTGTCCCTCCACGCATAATAATTTAATACGTACAATTTATACGTTGGAGGATATCAAACTAATAATAAAAATAAAGTACTAAAAGTAAATAAAGTACATAAAGTACTTGACACTTTCCTCACTTTCTGTACTCTACTGTGTGAGGAGGGAAGTTACAACTTGTAATAATCAAAATTCGAAACAAATGGGTAGACCACAAAAAAACTAATAATAATAATTATGATTACAAGACGGAAGTGTTCGTCCTCCTCCAACTCCTCCTCCTCAACACTACATGTAACAGTGTGAGTCTTTACAGTGAAAATTAAATAAGTTTCATATCTCCCCTTCCACACATACATTGTATATGTATTATGATCCTATTCGGAAAAAAATTTGAAATTAACTCCTCTGTCATTAAATCCCAATTATAATAATATAATTGTTCAAACAGGGAAGTCCCAGTGGTTGATGGTGACAATGGGGAGAAAATTTCCCATATGATGCACCTTACACAGAGAAAACATTATGTACACACACATTACATCTCTGTATATTTGTACTTTACGCCATGTTATGAAAAAGCGATTAAATTAGACATCTAAAGATGGACTAGGAAAGAAAATTATAATTACACAGCCCATTGTCCAGTGACACTTGTCTTTGCTCCTCCTCCTTCTCCTCTTCTAGTTTTGTCATCTCCTCCTCCATGGGATAAACAAAAAGAAGGAATTGTATTTGTTGGGACTGGGAGAAAATACAGAGAAGACGACCCAGAACTTCACTCTTCTTCTTTTTGAATATTCTCTCATATCCTGTACGAAATCCATTCAAATTTTATGTGAGTATAATTCAAACATTCACTTTCTTACCGTATACATATTATGACGTGTAAAAATACAACAAAAATATTTGATGACAAGCCAGACGGGCCAGTGCCATTGTTAGGTCTCCGTCAAAAAGTTTCAAATGATGGATGGTCCATCGTAAAAGTCATACACAAACCATCCTACATGAAAGCATTATGCTTTTTTCAAAACATTAATTGTTTTTCCCCTCTTGACCATTTCCGTCTCCACAAATAACTCTCTCTCTCCTCTCTCACTCTCCGTGTGTATGTGTGTATTACGCATGTGTGTATGTGGGTGATGAATAATTGACATAACAATACGAACACATCATCACCCAACTGACCACATATAGACAGACATCTTTTGACGACAGCTTCCTTTATCCGAATCATAATCCACCATCATTTTTTTTGTCTATTACAGATACATCTCGCTTCATTTCTTTTTCTCATCTGTTCTATCATAATTAACAAAAAAGAGGAATTGTCATTGTTCACTTTTTGAGTCTTGAGTCATCAGACGACTTCATTTTCTGTTATGTGATTTGTGAGTCAATTCTTTTGAGAGAGAATGTCTTTTCTTAGTTGTAAAAATAATTTCAGGTATTTTTGTTTCAGACAGTTTCTGAAAGTAAAAAAAAATTGGGATCAATTGAATGGTATAATAGGACAAGAGGGAAATAATGGGATTTGTTTTGTGAAATACAAATATTCCTTTTCTCTCTCTCTCTCTCTCTCTCTCTTCAGTGTGTTGTGATGATAGTATGAGAAACTCTAATGTGAGGTATACATGAGCTTTGGACAATTTCAGTTGGTACGTGAGATTAGATTAGAGTTTTGACTACAAGGTAGAAGAGTAGGGGTGTATGTGTGTGTGTGTGGTGAGATGTAATTGTAATGTTGGGAAGAATATAATAAGGATAAGAATAGACAAAGTCGGCATTGATTGATGAACTTTCGCTTTTGCATGTTCTCCGGTCATTTGCAGTCTCCCTGACCATTGGTTTGCAGCCAAACTAAAGCACAGCCTAATATTATTTTTCTCTCTTCCTCTCTCTCTCTCTCTCTACCTGTCCCACGTTTGTGTGTGTGTGTAGAATAGCTCTCTCTCTCTCTCTCTTTCTATACACACATAATATCACATTGTATATTGTATGACATGTAAATTGAAGGAACAAAATCCTAACTGTGATCCTAATTTTCTTCCCCTGCTCCACTCCTCTTATTGTTCTTACAGACAACATCCTCTTCTCTCTTTCTCTTTCTGCGTGTGTGTGTGTGTTACTCTGAAGGTAGGCAGATCTCAAAAACACATGAATGATGCTGATGCAACTAAAATTAGGAATTTCAAACTCTCTTTCGTCTTGGTTCCTCTCTCTCTCTTTCACTCTCTCACCCATTTATAATTTCATTTATCATGTAATCTCATTCATTTTTTACAGACAGGGACAGACAGACGACTGTGAAGGGAAAAAACCGCATGATTATCTCTCTCTCACTTTTGTGTAGCCCCGAACTAAGTATGTATCACGACGTGTGATAACGTCGTGTATTTGTAAAACCTTTGAAATGACAATTATTATCATGGCTTTTTCCTTCCTTTTGCTCTTGATCCCATTTAAATTACAAATTTACGGAATGGTTAAAAGTTAATTTGACGCCACCACACAGACACACATAGGTACATAGGTAATGTTTTTAAAATTTAAACTTGGCATGTTCAATGTTGGCATATTTGGGGCAATCAAATTTTTTTACTGGGATGTTCCGCATCCTTCCATTTTTTTACCCCAAACTTCCATGTACATTTCAAAAGTAACAGGGATGTTGAAAAGTTGGAGTGCGTTTGGGATTAATCATGTATTGTACGTGTGGCTCACTCTAATCCATGATTTTTACTCGAGTATTTTGAATGTTTTACTTGTTGTCCAATTTCACGAGTTTTTGGAGGAGCCTTCATCTTGACTTGGTTTCTTTGGACTTGAGGAGGAGGCTAAGTGTGAATAATAATGTGATGATAATGGAATGTCACTACATATGTACTTGTACAGTAGGTAGTTCAAGAGAGGATTCATGAAATTTTCTGTAAGATTCTTCTTCTTTAAAACTGAGAGTGTGTGAGAGTGAGTGTGTGTGTTTAAAATTTGTTTCAATGTCGCACAATCTAAAGTTTAATAGCCTAGGAAAAAAACTAGTGAATGCAGAACGTGGTTGAGTGTTGAGACGGAGGAATTATAATCATGACCATCTTTAATCATTCCTTTTCCCCCCATTTTTTTTCTCTTTCCATATTCTCTCTTTCTCTTGCGGTTTTTTGCTCACAGTATGACAAATAAAAAATGTAAACATTTTTCGTTTTCAGATGCTCACCCCTTACAAACACAGTACTGTTCTATTCTGTTGAGTTGTTGTTTTCGTGGACGCTTGTGAATTCACTTGAAAATTTCCACACTCACCACGACAAATTTCATGCATCGGATCGTGGACAATGAAAATATGTCTTTTTATTCTTATTTTTTTGTGTGGTGGCAGCATGTATTTTATTTGTGACCCATCCAAGGAAGACCCTTTATCCTTTTTGTTTTTTTAACACAAAAAACAGAATATCCTAGGATTAGGGTAAAGAAGTTTTAGGGCATTTTTTGTACCCACACACACACACGCAAAACTACAGCTAGATCCTTGTGACATAATACACATTTAATTTGCATACGTGTGTGCGGATTTTACTTTCTCAAGTTCCTTTTCCTAATTTACAAATATTGTAATGTGACTGTGTTTGTTGTGTTGGGTAAAATGACATACAGGTTGTATACGTTTTTACTTTTTTCGACCTGCAATTTCGCTTATAATTACCTATTATAACACAAACCAGTAAAGCACACTCTTGACAGATTTTTTTCCTTTCATTTTACGTTGCACTCATTATGTACAGTCTTCTTTACAGACACAGGAGGAAGATACAGAACCTGTATTACAGGTACAAATTATGTGTGTAGATTTTTTCCCAAAAATTTTATAATAATCTACACATGTCAAAATACACAGTAAATTTGAGTCGTTTAAATACTTTTAATTTCATTTGGACATTTCGCTGGTCATTATGCACAGGATTATGCAGACAAAAATTTGTTTTACCCCATCTCGTAAAACGTTATACTAAAGATCTCCCTTAATTTATACGGTACTGTTTGAAATGTTTCAAATTCTCTTTCTCTCCGGCATAAATTATGTGTCCACAGTGTGGACTCCACACATACAGAATCCTTATTTCCCTCAGAAGCATTAAAAAATAGAAAAATAGTTTCACATTTTATATTTACTTTTTTTATTACAGCCAACAATAAATTAGCAGGGGCAATGTGCCTTAAGTGTATTCTTCTTGTGCACTTGACCATGTCAAATCAATACCTCCATTTTAATCCCAGTACAAATGTTTAATCTCACGCACATTTTAAATAAACACTCGACTCGGGATTTTGATTTTCCAGATTTGCATTTCATATTTTTTTAATTCTCCACACACTCTCCCTTTCATTAAATAGGCACGGATGTAACGGAGTACATATGGAGAATTTGTCAAGGGGTGAATAGTGATTTGACAAAAAATTAGTTTTGTTACGTGTAGATTCTAAAACTACAAGTGAAAAAGAGAGAGAAAATATGAAATGGAAGTGGAGGACGACGGAGAAGTACGACCTCTTCTCTTTCTCCCTCTCTCTCTCTCTCTCTGGCCGTCTGTTTTATGGTCAAAGTCCTCGTTAGATACTATTAAAAGTTAGTGATACAAAATATGTATTAGTGTGTAGATTTGAGTAGGTACCCAAAAGTAAAAATGGTCATGTATATTATATTATTGACTTGTGAGACTAGGATTGAAATTGAAATCAAAGTTGCAATGAATGATGATGCACTGCAACTTATAATAGTGGGAATGTTTTATGTAGGTAAAGAGAGAGAGAGGTAATTTTTGCTGGGCAGCTGTTTGGTTGTCAATCAATTTCTCTTCTTTAAATTCTATTCTTCCATTTCATTTATTATTTATGAAGTACTTACTGCGCCCCCGGCCACAAATGTCTGACTCTTCTTACAGTATGTACTGTGTGTGTGTGTGGATGTGCAAAAATTCGAAGAGCCAAATTAGCTCGGAGGAATATCATCTGAACGTAGATTCACACACACACATACATACCTACACAGATGTGTGTGTCTACTCTCGTGCTATTCTCCCTACTGTATGATTATTATGATTCTATTATCTGTCACACACACACGCTAACTCACTCTTCCCCTGTTTTCCATATGTCACAACTTTTTCCGTCCACATTTACACATTCAAATGAGGAGGAGGAGGAAGAAGAAGTGTACTAGTAAAAAGGGAAGAAATTGAAGGAGTCAACTGTAACTTAGCAAGATGAAGATAATATGTACAGTCCACACACAAATCATATTTATTATGATTACCTAGTGTTCAAACGGAGGAGGAGGAGAATTATTTAAATAACCATCTCAATTTGAGTTTTTCACTCAGATTTCATTCCATGTACAGTGGAATGCGAATGTAGTGTATGACTGTGTCCACAAGGAAAAGAAGAAGGGCACAGCAATATTATGTTAATCATTCATTCCTCATTGGGATTCTGCCAGTGTATTATATTGACAAAATCAAATATTTTAGAAAATTTTCCTTCCGTCCATGAAGTTCTCTGTTGTTGAATTTTCAGATTTTTGAAAATGAAAGTGAAAATACAAATGTATAGATAAAAAGTTCATTCCATACAAATCATTTTAAATTCCCATCAATGGAATGCGATTCATAGTGCATGATGCACAAAAGATTTTTGCAATCCTTTCATACGTACACACAGGTGAAAATTTTTGCTGACTCGTCAGTAATCGAAAGGCGAACCTTTCGAGAATGAGTGAATAATTAGTTAAAATTTGAAACAAAAATAATCTCAAAATGGATATTACAGACAATAAATGAGGGCTCATTTTGTACATCTCAAGAATACAGATAGTGTACGTAGTGCAAAATAGTGCAAATCCTTATTCTCCTCGTGCTACAGATAAGCGTACAAGGGAGGATGAATGTGTATTATATTTTAACAACACAGATTTTTGATGCCAAAATAAGTTGTTACAAGTTGTGTACAAAATATTAAGGATTACTGCTCGACTTTATGAATGGGACAGATCATGTTAATACATTCGGTGAGCTGAGTATGTAGTATGTACTATGACGTAGAGGAGGAGGAAGATAATAATAGGATTAGTGGACGGACATAGGAGACAGAGTAGCTAAACAATAATATTAATCTTTATCGACATAATATGCGCATAGAAAGTATTCATTTGGCTCCATTTTATGATGTGTTTCTGGGCTACTTGACCAAAACTGAGAATGGTGGTGGTGGTAGTGAGGGACGAGTTAAAAAGGTGGACGGACACAGAGACACTCAAAGTGGCTCTGACTAAAGGTGAATGAATATTGTACAGACAGACACACACACAGGTACCGAATTTAGAAGTGGACGATACTTAAAATTCAAAGAAATAATAATGTGAGGAGACAAATGAAACACCACACAGCCACTCTTTGGAAAACAGCCTTTCCTGAGATGTACTGCAGATATGCACTGACATCCATTTAAAAAATCTTCAAGTAGTCCTCTTCCTTCTCCCATTCAATTTATTGTTTAAAAGGAGAATCTACACAGCATCATCATGTTGGATTTTTGTGTGAGGGGTACAATGAATAGACAATACGGAACAATTTTCAGGGTGATGGACAGTTAAAGTTTCCACTGAGTCATCCTAGTCTTAAGTAATCATGTAATAATTCTTATTGAATATATAGAACAAACAATCATTTATACTCATATGTTTTGAGACTATTCACAAGTTACATGCAAGTGTGTGGATTAATATTTTTCGAATTTGACGCACCTCATTTTTTAAAAATGAAAATGACTTTCTTCCTCCATCTTTTCACTCCATTGTATTGTGTGACTGTTCAAATGAGAATTTGTGGGGGCAGGGGAATAATAACTGACCTAATATATGGCATAAGGTGTGTGATGGAGTGACTGACAATCTTTCCTATTAATACAATTGTTCCTCAAGAATGTGTTAAATGGACGCCATGCTACTCATACATATTCTTCGATGATGTAGGGGAGGACACAAAAGGGAAGTAAAATTGCATTTCACTAAAAATCACATCACAATCCCAATTTATCTTCCTGCTCAAAGACGTAGAGTAAGAGTGAAGGGTCACAAAGTACATTCGTAAGAGTGGATTTTGTCTGCCCGTGCAGTAGACGTGTGGGTGATATGGTACGTTAAATTGCATCCGTTTGCTCCTATTGTATGCGTCCACTGTAATTTTTATTAATATTATGAAGTACGTGTAGAATCGTAGTTGTACATAGTTGTAGTTTTTCTTCGTCACGCAGTTATGATTTTACGAGTCCCCCTTCTTGTCAAAAATACACACTTGTTGCATATCCTTACTTTACTGTGTCTGTGTGTGTACAATGTACATCATGTACGTATTTCAAATCCAAACTTTGTGTGGTCCATTGTATGTCATGATATACTCCAAAGAATTTTACACTACCACTAAATAATATTACGTAATTTCATTCAAGTACTGAAATGCACAACCAATTAAAGAAGGAGAAAAGAGATAGGAGGAAAATCATCATAAGTAATGCAATGACTTATTTTTTGTGCATTGTTTGTCCTAACTCTTGTACTCATATTTAAATCCTCTAACTTAGTGCATATCTGTAATGACTTGCAATGTGAAGATGTAGAAAAAAATTGAGGTGTGTGTGATGTTGAGGTATTTTTTAAAAAGTGTAGATCACACTTGCACTCATTTTTAAAATGGTGTGTGTATGTGGGAGGGTGCTTTTTATTTCTAATTTTGGGGGTGATGGAGACTAAAAGTGTTTTATTTTATTGTAATTACATGACACCCCCTGTGAGCAGAGGGTTACATCTTTTTTTAGAGAGAGATGCTATAAGTAGTACATACATGTGTATTTTCCATGTTATGGGCTTTGATCATGAATTGGAAGGAGGAGACGATGACACTTTGTCAATTATGTTTCCTTCTTTTTGTGCATCATCATTAGCATCAACCTTGACCAACTTGAGATAATACCTTAATTTAAAAATCCACACATCTAAGTACCCCACGTAAAAATTTGCCCAGTAACTTTTTTGTCAGTCAGTTTGAACTTGTTTTTGACTTAATGCAGACTTAAGGTAGTCCTGGGTTGACTCTTACTAATGTGTGTGTGTGTAAAGTTGATATAATGGAAAGGAAAAGTGCATCAGAGGAAATTACAAATTAAACATTAATTTTAGCACTAGTATAACAATCCAACTCAAGTCTGATTTATGATAGATCTTTTGTTGTTTGTTTTTTTATCATCATTAATCTTTCCTAAGACTCCCTGATCCATCATGCCTCTCTTCTTTTATGGGTCAAGTTTGAAGTCCTCCGTTGAAGTTGAATGCATTTGCACTTGAGTCCCGCAAAAAAAATTCCATTCCTTTTTTCCTCTTTAAAGTTATATAATGGCCAGTTTTTTTTGTGAACAAAAAACCACAAAATTCTTTCAGCAATTGAACATTTTAAGCAGTACGTTTTTTTTATTGAAATGCAGGCGTAATTTTTAAAAACGCTTAATTGGTCTTTAGTGGGATGACAATAAAATTACCTTTATTACTGAGAGTGAATAGTGAATCACAAATAGTAGTAAAACAACAAAATTTTAATCTTGACACACAATGACAGCTAACAGCATCCAATTTTGGTGAAAAATTGTGGCAAAATTTTCTTTAACTCTCTAATTTGCTCAGTGTCAGTCTATTTTTTTCTGAAGCCTTTGTTTTATTCCTGCATGTAGATAGGAAGGACTGTTAAGGGATGTATTAAAAAAATCATAAATGAACAGTTTATCACATTTATCAGTTGTGTGATTTTATATCTTTCTTGAGAATGAATGCAGTTGACACGTTCGATCCACATTTACAATTGTACATTATTAATGTAACATTAGTATGCAATGTAATGTAAAAGTGCAGCGGACGTTTGTTACATTGTTCAATGACATTACGTCACTTGTATCACTTCAATCATTTGTTCAGTTGATACCATTTTTTTCTCTCTTCCATCCATTCTTTCGTTAACTGTGTTCCAAGTCATAAACTAAGTTAACTTCGACTCAAAGTCTTTGAGGTTGTGTGTCATACGTAGTTTTGTACTTTAATGTGATGATTGTGAGGGTAGAAGGAAAAATGATGGTTGACGGATTAAATGCAGACAAACTTGCATAATAATCATCACAACATCACAAGGAGCAATAATGAGGAGGAATACCGTATTTGCTTACGAATGCAGGAGCAACTTATGTAATTTCCGGTTGTAATTATTTATAAACTTTGCTACTATTCCCTCGTTTGTGTGTGTTGCAATAATTTGTTGTGATTGTGAGGAGGAGGAGGAGGTGAGTGAGGAAGAAGCAATGGTTAATTGGCTTGTGTAAACAAAGTCAACATAAAAAGCATAAAAAGAGGGAAAGAGGGAGAGGAGAAAAACTCTGTTTTGCTTAATTTTGACTCGTTTTTGTTCAGTCTCCTCACACGCAACATTCCTATTCATAAACACACACACACAATTTCTATACAAAGTTGTGTGTCGTCTGGCCTCCTGTGTGTACTTCTGTACTGAAACTCATCACACAAATAAATGTGATATTAGTCAAGCTCATGTTTGAATTTTAAAAATTGGAAAGCTTGTGTGATTCACATACTTAGGCTGTGAAAAAAACCCAGTCACACGATACGATGTAAACATCAAATTATTTTATATTCCATTCCATTATATTTTGTGCTGGTCAGACTGCGTCCTGTGTAGGACAAATCCACTACATATATTTAACTGAGTATTATATAACTTTGTCCTAAAAATAAGTCTTTTGACAAGTTGGATAAGGAAATGGGTCACAAATCTTTTTGTAGAAATCTTTTCTCTCGCACAAATTTGTACGAGATTAAAATAAAAGAACGCTTGACATATGTAAAGTGAAGTAAAAAAATGACCCATCACAATTTTTTGGCTCCGGCTTCTTTGCTATTAACTACCAAGTTTTCTTTTCATTTAACCTCCACCACTATTCCATTATACATGTAATAATATTTCCTCATTTACTAACTGTTATGTAATCCATGATATCTCTGTAAAGAGAGACTGTTTTGATCAACGTACACACATATATTTTGAAAAGGAAAGAGGTGTGGATGGGGCGATGACAGTTTTGACTTTTTAGTGTCAAAATCAGTGTTAAAATCATGAATTTACAAATCAGACACACGCCGTCCTCCTCAAAAAATAAGGAATCATATTCTAGAGAGTTTAATTCTGCATTTGCACTTCCACCTCCTCCCTCCTGGTATGATAGACATGATTATATAATCAAAGAATCCCTTGTAGTACACACTTGTAACTTTAATTTTTTTGAAAACACAATGTTATCTCATCTCTACAATCACTCCTCCTCCTTGGTCTTAACAAGTGTACGGAAGAAGAAGCTGTGCCAAAAGAGCCCAGTCTGTCCCATATGAAGAAGGAAAAGACTGGTAAAAATCCCTTACCTTCTTTATACAATTTACAATGTACAAGACACACAGACAATGTTCTGTACAGTTTACAATGCATTTCCCTGATTTATCTTAATATTGACGCAACATAATTACGATTAACTTACATTTCATCACTTGAGTGTATTAGTCCTAATGTCTCGTATCCCATTTTTTCTGTTCACATGTTTCTGTGTTTGAATTCATTTATTTTTCATCGTTCTTTATGAGTCCTAATGTTTGTAAATGTAATCAAATTTTCTCTCTCAAATATTGATCATTATCTCTCCCTCTCTCCGCGTCTCCTTCTGTGATTAATGGAACATTGCACAGAACGTAATGATGGAGCAAACAAAAACAAATAAGTGAAGCAGGAAGTGGTCATTATTATATATTATTGATAGTTGGCGGATATTGTCCTGTATTAACCAACAAACAAATCATCAGCCCTGCAGCCACTCAATTTAAACTCTAAACGTAATAAGTGTGCCTACAAAAGTGTCGATTTTTCCACATTAGTCCTTTATCTTCTTCGGCTGTCAAATTTTCCTGAGGGTGGGCCAAATTCTTGAAAGTGTTCAAATGAGTTCCCCTCCATAATAGATTATAGCTAATTCTCTCTCTCTCTCTCACACACACATGTGTGTGTCCTGTTCCAAAGAAGGTAGCAATGGCTATTTAGTTGAGAAATTAATACATCTGTGCATGATATTTGTACGTCGTTGACTCTTACACACACACAAACACACGTGTGTGTTTGTGTGGTGATGTTTAAGGAAAATTTTTGGTGAATAAAAAAATACGAAAAGAAAAATCACGAGAAGGAAGGTAACAAGTGGATCGTGTGTGTATTTTTTGGTGTACCCAGTTTTCCCCTCCTTTCTTGTGTACACTCAAAAAGTGATGAGTGGAGCCAGGACGGATATTAAAATTTTGACAAAGCGACTCTGTCTCTTTCTCTCACCTCGCAGTCATCTCCATGATATATTGTTGTGTACATTTTACATACTCCTCTCGCACTCTCTCTCTCGCGAAAACATTTGCTTTCTTTACAGGAGAGAGAGAGAGAGAGAGAAGTGGAGGGAGGGGGGAATTAGTTGACTTGGTTTTATATAATTTAATGAAGCGTGAGCTACGTGATGCAAAAAATGTTTGTGTGTGTACAATGATGATGATGATGGTTCCGACTTCACGACGACTAACCCCTTCTTCTCCTTTATAACTAATTGGGTGTTTGCTCGCTCACATATTTATTTTAATGATCATTACTGTGACGGGGGAACACGCTAAAAGTTCTTTTTTTTCATACTCCTTAATTACTGTTCTTTATTGTTTATAAACTTCATTCAGATTTCCCAAAAGAGCTTCCTCCTCCTCCTCCTTTTTCTTCTACATAAGATAAATTCTCGGATGTTAAACAGTAAACTACATACAAGAACATGAGATACCTATTTGTAGGAAGGAAAGAAATGCTTTATATATTTTCAAATACATGTGAAATTGAAAAGTTGAATATATAATGAAATGTTAAGAGAGAGAGAGAGAGAAAAAAACCTACTCAACTACTTCTCCTTCATTTGTTTGGGGTGAAAAGTGAGGATTTCTCAAATTTCTTTTAAGGGTAGGGACAAAATTTGATGACATCATAAAGTTCTTCATAAAATCCAGCCATATTTTGTAGCTACGTTTTGAAAGGGAAAATAACTTTGTGGTTCTAAACATTACATAATAGAGCAACTGTTAAAGCAGGTACACACAGGTTTCCTTACAAATATCGGGTTATGAAAGGTAAGTACATATTTAAATGGAATTTGACCGTAAGTTCACCGCAATATTATCTGTGCAATTTGTGGACTGCTTGGAAATGATTTGAGAGTGAAGGAATAAGTAAACAAATAAGTCCGTGTAGTTTCAATGCCCAAATAAAGTCTTCTGCTTTGATACATAGAAAAGTCAAAGATTTCGAAGACGAAATATTTTTTTGTGTACAAAATATTTCTGTGTGCAATCTGGATGTCTCAAATCAATATTATTACATAGCTTCTTTTGAACTTTTCCCGTCCATTCCACCTAACATCTGGCTCTCCCCATCTCTCCTTCCATGGTACATGTTGTCTGTTGACCTCACGGCCTTTGACTTTTCCTTTCAAAGCTGTCTCGGTCTCCTGTCTCCCCCCATTATTAAGGCTGTGTGCATTTCATCATGAAGTTTTTCTTTATTGTGCGAGAATAAGAACAAGTGTACAAATGTTTCATACTTTTGAGGGAGAGGGAGGGGGAGAGAAAGAGAGGAAGTAAACGTTTTGTCGTGTTTGTATTTGTTTGTAAATGTAATGTATGAAGGACACTCTTTCGTCTCGGTTTTGAGTCTCCAAAGATTTTTCAAGTGAGAAGAAAATGTGGTGTGTGTGTGTGTGTCTGTTCAATTTTGTACTGCTAATATAATATTGTGCCGTACATCTCTCGTTTTAAGACCGTGTGCTAATTATTATGATACAACGACAATTATGGTGCTCAACTACTACTTTTTGCTGATACACTGTAAATGTCAAAATATTTCTTTGGAGTGTAGAGTGTGGTGTGTAGTGCGATGAGACACATTTCTCATATCTAGTGTATGCATCTCTCGTACAGTGTTTCTTAGAGTACAATATTTAATATCAACTTGTTGAATCCATTTAATCTACAGTACTCTCACTCTCATTCTGATTGGACAGAGCGAGATCACCACATAAGTACACACGCACAGAAATCATTTAAGGTGTACATAGACTAGACACACACAAAGCGACACACAACAACTCAAAATGCATTCAGAGTAAATGACAACAAAATGACACCACGACTACTACACCACTTTATTGAACAATTAAAACTATGTACCTAAAATATGTTCACTAAAATACAAAGCGAGAGAGAGAGGACGAAAGACACTTAAGACAACGCATCATATTCATATGTCGTGTACATAATCGTGAAAAGAGTTTTTATGTAACTTCATGTAGATTATCAACTTACATTTTGAGTGGTTGACTGGGTCAAAATATCCAAGTTAAAAAAATGAGGAAGTGAATAGTGAATTCAAAGAATGAAATGCCCTGTCGGTCATTTGAACTCATTTGTGTGTGTGTGTGGCATATTATGTAAGAGAAATGGAATAAAACTAGAATAAATTGCCCGAAATCTTGTTCTTTTTATTTTTTTCATCTACTTCATTATTTCCCATTTCTTGTACCTTTTTTTCTTGTTCTAAACGCATTTTGAACTGCATAAAATTAATTTAGAACGGCTAATGATGTGGGGGAGCAGAAAAATTTAACATAACAGCAGATTTTTTTCAGTAACTACTTCTACCATGTGTGCTTGAGCCATTTTTCAAAAACGTTTGTGATTTTTAATTATTCTATTATTGCCTTCTGTCAATCTTCCTCCTCTTCTCTCTGTGCAGTGTGCATCCACATTTTTCCCAAGTTGTGTGTGTAACTGTCATTTTCTAATAATTACCTGTTCATCCTCTTCGCAAACATATGCTGTGCATAATCTAGAGACAAAAACATGTTTTTTTGTATGCATCTTGTACATAGACTGCAGGTGATTTCTGTGCTATTCTGATATTGTGAAGATTTTTCTTATAACTTGTATGTGTGTGTCTGGTTAGCACTTACACACCGTAATGTACTGTGTTACACACACTGTGTGCGTATGTGTGCATGGGGTGAGGATTTGTCAATGTTCAAAAGTAAAAGTTAAGAGTGTAAGTGTTCAGGCTCAACAATCATAACAATAATGATGAATGAATCATGTTTAGATAAAATGAATGAATGGAAAAAAGAATTTACTGCAACTGCACAATTTTTGCAACTACACACACTCATTTGAGTTTGATGGTGGGAAACAGAAAATTGAATGAGTTTAGTGTGCTGTAGTACAGGTACAAATCAGGATATTTGTAGGATGAAGAAATACAAAAAAACTGGTTCCTCCTCGACTCATCAGACGGACACAACAGAAGGACAGGAAGAAGCGAGAGAGGGAATTCTCTTTCTCTGTCTCTCTCTCTCGAAATAAACTATTCTTCGTCTTAATCTTAATTATATGACTGTGTAACTTTATGATGGGACATTTGCTTGAGAATGAGAGTGAGTGTGACATCATCGATAATAGCGAAGGAAAAAAAGAGGATGTTGAGGAAGGAAAGCATTTTGGAGAAAAAAGTGTGCGCAAATGTTTCCAATTTATAATATTGCACGAAAATGGGAAATTATGGATGGGAAGATGGTGTAGAGGAGAAGCCAAATCCAATCAAATAAACTTGCCAGTACACCCAGGGGGTGCAATATTTAATGTTCCATCTTCTTTCTGCATATCACAGGGTACTCCTTATAATACATACTCGCTTCCAAGTCTTCTTTTGCCTTAATGTGCTTGAAGGATATGATTTAGAGGATGAACGACATTATGCACATACAACAACCGGCTTGCCCACACTATTAAACGTGTTTAATTGTGGTGCATGTACCGGTATGCTGGTCAGTATTGGTTGCATAAATTCGCGAATATGCATTTGGGGGAAGCTGGGGTGAATCTTGACACTTTCACTTCTGTGGGGATTTCATCTGATTGGGAATAATTGGTAGCAACAATTGTTAGCTCGGGTAATTTTGCATGTGTTCCTTGGATTCACGGATTAAAAACGTTTTTTTCTAGTTCTGCCCAGCCGAAAAATACTCATGTAATTTAAATGTCAACCTGCTCACCCTGTATTCCCCTACCTTAGTCAAAACTGAATATGTATGCTTGTAGATTATTTGCACAAACCAGAAAGGAGCACTTCTAGATTCACAATAAACAGATCAGGATCCATGAGGAGGAGGAAGAAGAGAAGAAGGTGGAGCTTCCCCCATTGAAATTGGAAACTTTTTGGCAGGGAACGATAATAAAATTTAATAAAAATTTAAGAAAGTTACACAATCCATATAAATTTCTTTGTGTATCATCATTCAAACTAGATTTTTTTTCTTCTTCTCCAATTCAACATTCTTTTTCTCGAGAACTCCAATGACTTGGAACAATTCAACTAATGTTATGAAGTGTAAGTGTAGCTATGAAAATATTGTCTACCACTATTACTGAGCATTTACAATATGCAATCATTAATCATCCTCTCTATTATTTTACTCAAATTACTGATACGCTATGTACGCATACAGATGTAGAAGATTGATTGAGCTCCTGCTTTTTTGCCAATATTTTATTACACTCCTCCACACACTAATTACAAACAAACACAGTCTTCTGTTTTGATTATTGCTTTTTTAAATTCTCTCTCTCTTCGTTTCTTTGTTCAAAATGAAAATTCACAAACAATTTTTTTGTACAATGTGAAAGAAGCATAGCTAATATCATTCAGCGGTTATTAATTTACGGTATTCTCAACTTGGTAAGAGGAGAGGAAGGAACCAAAAGATTCATAATCCATTATGTACTTAATCAATACACACAACGATTTAACATTGCCTTTATCAGAGCTTGACACTTCTTGAGCATCCCAAAGCTAACACACACACAAATGAGAAAGAGAGTCTAAATAAGGGACTGCGTTATTTTAAACGTAATTTATTGTTGACTTTAGGATGACAAATGGAATTAGTAATATTGTAAGTAGCTCTACCGCTACACATAGGGTAAGCACACGCACGAGAACACCATAAGCGTGTATGATTTAGCTGATTAATGAAGATTTCTAAAGATTACACAATTTTTTTTAAAAATTCATACATAATTTGGACACTATATAGGGAGCTACATACTTACTATATAAAAGAAATGATTGCATGTGTGGATTTTTTTAGACTGATCTTCCGTCGTCTCATCTCATAATCACAGTGAACAATCAACAGGTTAGTGGAAATACAAATAAGGATATGAAAACGGAAATTTGTGATGTATTATTGTATAGGAAGGAGGATTGTGTTGTGTGTATTAATATGTCTCTCCTTCCTCTTGTCACAAATTTTCTTTTCTATATCTGCTTCCACATTGTCTATATGTTTTGCACAGTATGTCTACCTGTGTACCTGTGTGTGTAGTCACAATGTATTGAAATGTCAGTATAATCTCGTTTTTTGGACGTGTTTGTGCTTTTGTCTGACTCTTCTTGTAACAACTACTGTCTACACTTCTGGTTTGCACAGATTGGTCAAGTGTGTATTTGTATGTGTGTGTGTGTTGAGAGGCTTTAATTGTACTAAAAGTACAAGTCTTGCAGTTAAAAAAGAGAGACAGACTGACAACCACTTTGGAGGGGTGCGTGTGTGCATTTGCTAGATTATCTAATTATTGACGATTGTATTTTTTAATCAATTATATTTGTCATACGTGTGCAAAAAAATCTACGTTGACAGATCAGGTTTTGTGAGATGTGGACATGTCGGATCATATAGCATGTGTTTGCTACTTCCGATTACGTGACAAAGAAATGTATACTGACAGCTTAGGGGCGGAGAGGTGAAATGAGAACAGAAATAGTTCTTTTTGGGATTAGGATGAAAGTAAAATGAGACTTGAAAATGAAATGTAATTACTAATTAAATTTCCTGGATTATTGAACGAAATTCAGGTCAACTAGCTGACAATTTAACCCCCTTCAAACAAGGAGGATTAGGTTACATGAAATCCACAATTGATTGGAGAATTGCGTAATTGAGAGAGAGGGTTGTGTAAGACCCATGGAAAAACTGCATACAATGGTAATTAATATAAAGTAAACAAAACTGTGTCAATACAAACCACCTTCATTCGACATTTGTCAATTAAATAGTCACGTTGTTCATCATGCATTTTGTTTCGATTGAAATGAGTGGACAACTCATTTTTTCATGTTTCGATTATTTGAAGGGTTTTTTCCATTGAAAAATGATCTTGTCATCTGAGTTAGTAGGTGAAAAATGATATTTATTTACGTACGTGATGTGGCTATAAGAAGAAAAAAATGCTAATTGTTTATTATGTCATTTCCGAAAAAAGTTCATCAAGTGGTTCATTGTAGAGTACATAAGATGAGATGAACAATGAACGTCTGTATATAACAACCAATGGAGTATATTGTTAAGTATTTTATTCATTCACTGGCTACTGGGACAAAGTTATGCTAATTGTAAGATTAATTTTTTATCTGTCATCTATCAGAGTCGGACTTTGGTTTTCCAATGAACTACCGGAGAAGATTATGTTTGAACATTGATCTCAAAGAGGAATAAGAATGCGAGGTAGGGAAAAGTGAAACTTTATGATGAACATATACACAGAATGATCTGAGAGAAGATGATGTGTGTCAGTTGACAGTGAGATTTGTTAAGTACAGTTAAATTTATTACAATCATACGGGCTAATGTTACACAGTGGGTAGTCTCATCAAATGATTATAGAATCAAGATCTACGATATTAAGTTTTCCATTTCAACAATTATAAAGAAGTCTTGTTTAAAGTACACAGTGTGTACTCCACACACACGCACTGCACACACAATTTACAGGTAAGCATAAATAACACACCAGTGTACACAAAGACTGCAATCAAGAATGAATAGCACGCTAATTTATCTGAAATTTATACTATTATATTGCTAAAAGCTGAATTGTGTTTGATATCCTGTGCTAATTCATTATAGAACTTCCTCAAATTTTTCTTCATTTTTAATCAATTTTATATTTTGAAAACTTTGCGTAATAGTTAAATAGAAGAACACATGAGGCACAAGTATAATATTGTTGAACTTTTTGGATTCCGCATTCGAATTACTTCGTTCTCCATATCACACCACACACATCCATCAAATTATCTTGTTTTCCTATCCATGTCATTTTTTGCATTTAGAATGAGAGAAGAGTGTAAACGTGCAGAGAAGTCAAAGTGGCAAAGTGCAATCCCTAACCACACACACACACACACACACACACACACACACGTTTCGAATGTTATGATCTTAATGGTGTATGATACCTCCTCCTCGACTATCAAATCATACAATTAATTTTCACCTTTAAGTTCAAGTGGATTACACAATCCAAGCAATGAAGACTGACACTCTGTTATCCATCAACTTTTTGATGTACTTTGTCTCACTTTTGTCCATTTTTTTCCTCCCTATTTCATGACAACAGCAACAACAGGATGCATCTTAGGATGAGGGAGGGAATTGGGATCAGTGAGAGGAGAGGAAAAGATGTTGATATATAATGATGAAACAAATTTGTCACAGTTTTTTTCTTCCTTTCTACAAATCCTAAATAAATTTCCGTACCATTTCGCAGGATTTGATTGACTTTATCTCTTTCCCTCCTTAACTTATAGCTGTCAACAATTGACAGTGTACAATGGCATTAATGACGACTGTGGATTTTTGGAATATACTTTTTAACCCGTAACGTTCACTCCTCACCTTTATCTCACGCCGTCTCTTATTCAACACTTCCTTGTGCGTGAACATTTCAATTTTAGTACATATTTGTATGTATTTGATGAGGAACTGTAGCTTCATTACGGCTGTGTATATTTTTATTCCGTTTTTTGCAAATTTATTTTGTACTTCTTGTCGGTTGAATTAAAACGTCATTGGCATTAGATTTTTGGTTTGTGCAAATTCCACAATATAAACCAAGATTGTGGAATTGGAGAAAAGTTTTCATTTTCCACAATCCCCCCTTTTGTCTGTGTACTTCGTTCAAATAATATTTATGAGCTACAAAATGCGGCGTTTTCTTTTATCTCTCAAGTGGCATAATAAAGCTATCCTTCCTCCATTTTGGTTGACATTAAGTTGATACTGTGGAGGAGGAGGATGAGGATGAGACTGGAAGTGTCGTATATTTCTTTCCGTTTCACTCTTTACGAACTAAATGTCATTGTTCTGAAACCATAATTTTATACGAACCTACAGCCTGGAGGCTGTAACTCATGTTTATTTATCTTCCCAAATTCCACAGTCACTCATTCACACACTCATCTCTCCTCTCAAATAATTACAAGGGAAAAAAGTACAAAGGTATAGAACAACCAAGTACTTGTCTTTTACATTTTTCAATTATTTCAAATAATTTATTTGCTTCACTCGTCAACACAAAGTCCGCGTGAGTAGCATGTTTTACAGGTAAAAATTTCAGATTTTTTGGTGGAATTTTGTAGTCGCATGAACCTATAGTCTGCAACGCAAAATAGCAAAACGGAGTAAAAAAGAACCAGTTTTGGAAAACCTTTTTTGGGAATCATTTTCTAAAATTGACCGTGTGTAGACAGGGTAGGTCATGGGATTTTGAAACTTTGCAGTCTGAATCAGAATTGTCTAGGCTTCAATTCTGGGGTCAAACTCGGCACCCCGCCCCCTCTCAACAAAATCGCGGGCATTTCAAAGTCGCCCATATAATCAGTGCGCGGCCTGTAAAATAATATTTGGAGTGTTTTTTTTCAGTTTGTTGACAACACTTTTGTCAAAAATTGGGAAAATTTGTCACTGTATTTTTAATTGTGAAGGAGATGGAAAGTATATTATTTTTAAAAATAAATAAAAATTTTCTTGTTGTACATTGACACATTGTGAATATTTCTTATGTGGAGGTCTCATACTGTGACTTGGACAGGGAGGAAAGTGTTGGCTACACGTTTTCGAGGACTGTGCTACACTTAAATGGACATTTGCATATGTAATGCAGAACATGGTGGATGACCATAAACTCAATGTCAATCATAATTAAATTATGAAGCAGGATAGACGACTCTCTTATTCTCTGCTATGAAAAGGGGTTGAATGAGATGAAGCTTGTTTCTCCGGACAACTTTTTCCCTATCATTCTTTGATCTCATTTTTACCAATTTATTAACTTCGTAAACATAAAGATATTTTGGGATAGTAAAAGTGAGTCCTGGAGAAAATAGAATGTGTGGTCACTTGAGAACACAATTAGCCCATCATACAATTGAATGTTGTGTTTGTGTTTGTGGATTATTTTCATTCAGAAAAACCAGTTTCGACTCAATTCTAGTTCGTTGACTTGTCTTTCTGTGCAGAGACGAGACAGGGAAAGGAAGAACTGTAAGAACATAGGAAAATTTTAAATTGCAATGTGTAATAGTAATAGTAAAGGACAAGTTTTAGTAGTATCAAGTTTTCTTCCTCTTCTTCCCCTTTAAACTTATCATTATAATAATTTTTACAACAACTTTACGTTTGTAAATTTGATTTCCTTCCTTCCTCTCCCCCTCCCTTGGAGCCCCCCTTCATGTGATCATCATCAAAAAAGATCTGATTTTCAACTAATTTACAGTGCGTGTGTTAATTTCATTTTATTTTTCTTTCACGCACACACAACACACAGGCACACAGACAGACAGACAGGCTGGCAGAGACACACACACATTGATTGTATTTTGTACTGAATGACTTTACCTCGACATTCATAGTTAATTTTGATTTCCATATTATGTGAAATTATCATCATTACTCGTCTCGTAAAAAAACTTTCTTGTGTCTGCAGCCACAACACAGCTAAGTGTGTGTGTAGATCCACACAAGAGGGAAATGGACATAGAGGAAATTTTCAAAG
Source organism: Pygmarrhopalites habei (assembly GCA_009870185.1). Taxonomy (NCBI): domain Eukaryota; kingdom Metazoa; phylum Arthropoda; class Collembola; order Symphypleona; family Arrhopalitidae; genus Pygmarrhopalites; species Pygmarrhopalites habei. Next base: position 49,789 of record WJFB01000109.1, read on the forward strand.
GACGTATAACGATTGTGCTATGGCGTACACAGTACACACTAAAAATTGAGATTCTCAATCTCTTTCAGATTGACTCTACCTGGATGTGAAAAGAAGCTTACGTAGTATGTATTATGTTACCAGACTCAATTGTCAAAAAAAATTGAAGCGGAAGAATGTAATTGATAGTGTGAATCTGATATTATGAACATTGTGCAGAGTGACTACATATCACAATATATTTTAGAAATGCACCCCCACAAAACGTTCATGTCTGGGCTCTGATTATGAATTGTCAAACTTCAAAGTCATTCGAGGAATTTTGAGAGAGAGGGAGAGAGAAAGAAAAATGTAGGGTAGTCAATGTCTGCGAAAGCCACCACCAACATCCTATTGTTGTATTTATTATTGTTGTGAGTAAATATTCCCAGGGGATGTGTGAAGACTCAACCACGTTCGAATTAATACAACAATTATATTATTATACTCATACTAGTGAGTGTGTACTTAAGTACTTATACACAATTTTGTACAATACAAAAGCTCCTTATAATATCCTAAGTACATGTATACAATTTTGCATACAGTCTGAGTCTCAACATTTCAACGTTTCAAGTTTGAGTCACACACGTCCCTTGTCAGACTGAGAGACTCGTCATTGCGTAGGAATCAATGACCACACAAATAACAGCCAACAACAACAACAATTATATTTTTTAATGTCCCAGAGAAATTAATATTATATATAATACACATGTACTTTGTGTCTTCCTAAACACTTGGATTACACCAAAAGGAGTAACAATGCATTCCATTTTTTTGCACACTCTATTGTATTCCCCCGTCCACGTACTACGTATGAGAGTGTGTGTGTGTTGAGTGCCAGTTGTACTGTTGTGTCTGTGTGTTGTATATATATAGGCAAATGGGGAAGTGGACTTGAGTAGTGCAGTAAGGCAGTGAGTTAAGAGTAGTAAAGTATAATCCATTTACATAGATTTTTGAGACAGGAATGTGCAGGCAGACAAAGAGAGGATCCTGGGGATTATGACTGCATATAAGGATATGTGGAGGAAATATTGATGGTAGGATGGTGGGAAGGATAGAGTAAAAAAACATATGTAACTTCATAGTTTCACTTTAACGTAATGACGTCGAACTGTCAGAGAAGGAGAAGACGAAGAAGAGCGAGAAGAAGATAGCGAAAATTACAAAGGTTGAGTTCGTTCACACGATTGTCGGTCGCGAGTACATTACATGTACAGTCATCCTTACAGATAGTAGTGTGCTAGTGAATCTTCTTTTACGTTTTCCAAGACTGGACTAACTACATCGTATGTAGTTAAGGTATAAGTATAGTCAACTCTAAATTGTTCAGGATGTAGCTGCTGTACACCTTAAAATACATGTATCACTATTACACCTATTCTTTACCATGATGTTATTTTCCTTCCTTTTTTGACTCCATTGCATCCGTACTTGTGTGTGCGTGTGTGTATTTATATGAGGACAGAAGGGAGTGTAATCCGTCCGTGCGTGATAAAATAGAATATACAAAAAAATTTAAAAACATTCCTGGTTTAAAATCCATTAGAAAATTGATTACTGCGGTTCTTTACCAAAATACATGGAGATGCTCTTGAGTGATGCATGATTTGTATTTTTTTGAATGGGGGTTTGAATTTGTCAGATAACTTCATCTCTCTAACAATGCTGAAGAGGGATAGAAAGATTGTAATGTAATATTTAATTTGAAAATAAATATGAATGGATATGGATTGTCTCTCTAATTTGCAGCTATTTTGTTTTTTAAGTTCTCATTAATTTTCTCTGTGTGTGTGTGTGTGTGTGCGTCATGAGTGTAGCTATTGAAAATTTGAAAATAAAAAGATTGACTATTGTCATGTTTTGACACGTCGTGTACAATGATTGTACAAGTACAATGATTGCAGATAATGTTTATTGGTGTGAGGTAAATTTGAGTATTTAAAATTAACAGCAATTAACTGGAAATTTTTTTCTTCTCTCTCTCTCTCTCTCCGTCTCTCTCCGTGCCTGACTGTAGGGTAGATACATTCAGTGTGTGTGTGTAAGGTACACAAAAGATTGTTAATTGTGAAAACCAAATTTTATTGTTGTGTGGGATGTTTAGAATGTGTTTATGAAGGGAGAGAGAAGGTGAGGGAGAAAAGACTAGAGAGAGAGAAAAACAAGAGAAGCGACAATGGCAATGACTTACGTTTATTCAAGTTTGTGTATTTGTACTCATGTTGTACAGGCTATATATTGATAGATAGAAATGTAGTCACACGATAAATATACCCAGTAACAGTTTTTGTGTGTGGCTGTACAAACAAAAATGTCAATTATTACCTTCTTGTTTCTTTTCAAACACAATTACAATGCAATTACGGTTGGAGAGGAAGTATTTAAGTAGGGAAAGTGAATTTATAAGCACAACACAACACAACCAACCAACCACTACTAACATTATTTATTAGAAAAAGACAGTAATTCACACCAATGTTAAATCCTTCCATATTACAATTAGGTATACGTGATACAAGTGCAATGAGAGACTAACCCTTAACTACTCTTGAGAGTATTATGATGGTTTGTAAATTCTTTTATTTGTGCATCCTCCTTTTATTATATGATTATGCGGTGTACGAGTGACTGTGTGTGTGTGGATAATAATGAAATATCCATCATTTAATTCTGTTGCGGAGTCACAGGAAATCCTTCATTTAAAATCTTGAGGCTTTCATAGACCAAGTGCACTGACATTCTACAATATAAAATATATACCACCCTCTCACTACGAGTGAAGGGAAAAAACAATGTAGAAAAAAGGTAAAGAGAAAGAGATTGACATTACAGGGAATTGTACACAATACTTCTACTTCATACGTGCGCATAATAATAATTAATGCGAAGTTTCTTTTATAATATTTTCATGGTGAGTCAAAATATTTTACTCTCATAAGAGGAGAGAAACAAAAAAAATGGGAAGAAGAATTCTGCAAAAAAAATATTTTAAAAAAACAACTGAAATTCTCATACTAAACTGTTGAGACAAATTGGAGTCAAATCATTTTTGCAAACTGTCAGTCTAATTTTTTACAACCACCCACACTCAGCTAAAGGCTGTCTTCACAGTTTGGCCCACACATACATACCATAAGAAGTAAAGCCTAGTTAAAAATAACAAGACAGTTTAAAATATTTTTCACATGATTACTTAACATTTAGTCCATACCTTGCACACAGTTCCTTTTCAATTACAAACCAGACTCTTTTATGTCCTCTGAATATACATGTACATGCGTACAATTAACTTGTGTACTGTTACTCACAAGTTAGATACACTATCCTCTTCTGTATTTCCCAATAGTTTTTTAATACTCTGTGTATTCTCCACTGATGGTTGTCAAAAAGGGAAAATGCTAACAATTACATTTTAAACATTTTTTTACGAATGCTTATTAAACATCATAAACTTTAGTGATAAAATTTTTATTCAAATTTGTACGACTTGACACACAACACACACATATGTATCTATATAACTGTTAAGAGAGTCAGCTTTTGATATTATGAAAGAGATTATTTTTGACGAATTGATGAAATTCCTAATTACCATTTTTAAAACGTGGGTTGCAGTAACTGGAATGCTTTTGACTTAACTTTTGAATGCTAGGAATGTCCTAGTGAAAGTCGCGAATTAAAACCAGGACTAGGTTCTCTATCTCTCTCTCTCTCTATAACGCAAGAAGATTTTCTCCATGTGGATTATGATTCAGGAACAGTTTTTGGATTGATGCACTATTCATGAGACTAAATAGTGGTTTTGTATGCTCAAGCTAAATCAATGTAAATAAAAAATGGTGATGGCATTGATCGTCCATTGATTATGGGATTATTGATGTGTTTACAATAAGTAAGAGCTTCTGTCGTCTCTCTCTCTGTGTGCATTGTGTGCAGGTTGTACTTAAGCTAACTAGGTAGTCCTCACCTCAGTCTTTATTTGTCTGAGTTGTGTGTGGGAAGCCTTTTGAACCCAACAAACGTTGGAACTGACATCCGGAATTTGAATTCCAAGTAGGAGAGAAAACAAAAGGAGATGCAGAGAATGTGTCTTTGTCTTTTGTAGAGTCGATGTCATGTGTCATGCCACTGGTTTAATCTCTGTGTACCTTGTTGTGTTCTTGGAATGAGATGACAGGGGGAAGTTCCTATTATAGCAAAGAAGATTCATGTACACATGTTTGACATTTGACCCTCTCGAGTATCGACAGGCTCAATCATTTGTCTTACTCATAACAAAACAAACAACAACATGAGAGTAAGAAAGAATTACGACACGCTCCACGTACGACACGAGGATGATAATGAATTGATGATAAACTCCACTGTCACTTTTTCGTCAGTCTTCTCTTCACTCTCAAAGAAAATAGGAGGAGGAGGAGGAGGGAATTATTAGTTAACTTTAGCCTACCTGGTGGTTTACAATTAATGAAGAAATATCACACTTGAATTTGTTAATGTCATTGTGCATTTGGAATCCTAATTGAAACGTTTCGGAGAAGAGAGTACAAAAGTAAATAAAATTTTTAAATATTATTAATTGTGTAAGAAATAAGGTGAAAACTACAAATTAATTGAGTAGATTGACTCAGATTTGTATCTGGTATTTCATAAATGGTACAAAGTCAATTGCATAAATACTGACGACAATGTCCAATTCAATATATCTATTTGGTCAAATAATCAGGGATAAATTAACTCAAAAGGTCATGCACACAAAATTATCATGCATGTACATAGAATAAAAGATTAGGTAATCCGACGTTGGAATTAATTAGAAATGTCATTTTTTACTAAACCACCGTCCTAAATTCTTTGCAAACGTCACCACAAACCTAATGATTTGTTCTTGATGAATCAAACAGTTTTTTGGAGGCATAAAGTGCAGTACTGATGTACGTAATTTGTACTAATACTACACAGGTAAGTAATAACTTAAAGGTTTGTCAAGTAGTAGGGAAATGCTTGTGTCAGCTAAATGCCGGCGCTTGGAGGGAAGAAGACATGACACAGGTATGGATGTGCACAGTGCACAGGTATATTAATTTTCACATTCCCCACTTTTAATGACATGTAATAATTTTATGAATGTGCAACAAATGTGCACTCTCCTCAAAAAATATGCACTTTGGTGCACACAGGAGGAAGAGGAGGAGGAAGAATATTGCAACCGAGCAAAAGTGAGTCTGTTTTTTGTCCCTCTCTCTTCTCTATCCTCCTCCTCCTTCAACTAACTGTCAGTTTATGAGGAGGGTATGAAACAATTAAAAGGGAGAAAAAATTATTCATTTAATTTTAATGGTTTGTACAATACTAGGAAATTAAAGGAAGGAATTCCTACTCCTTTCCACACGCAAAGAAGTGCAAAAATTCAGTTTGATACAATTTTTCTTTTCAGACTTGACCTTAATTACAGTACATATCTTTTAACCTACTATTCATTAGAAATTCTATATATATACAGTCTACGATTTTGAATCAAATTATTATTATTACTTTTCATATTTCAGTTGTACAGAAAATTTTAAACTACGAAAAAAGATTGTTGTGCCCTTTGAAATGCCACACACAACAAACAAGAAGGATTTTGAATTCAAATTATGTTGTGATTTGGTTGATCTCTTGAGAATTTCACACAAGTTCAAACTAATGAATTTATAATTAGTTTTATTAAACAGTCAAAGCATCGTTAAACAAGTTTTTTTTCTCTCTCAAAATTATTCGTATGGCAAAAAAATTTTCCTTTGTTGTCATTATCATGGGACGCAGGATGCAACAGGTTTCATTCATCTTTCCTCTCTTCTCTTTCTCTCCTTGGAGGAGGAAAGGAACACACACAGCAAGTATCTTTTAAAATGTTTATAAACACTTCTTCTTTTGCTATAGTACTCTGATGGTTCATGCACACTAAAAGTGAGAAACAATTGTACATGTAAGTTTACGAATTCTACACTTATCCGCCTCTTGCTAATTTAAATGGTACACATTGTAGATTCAGCAGGGCACGAGTATTATATTTAGTATTTAGTTTTGCTTCCTTTGCAACTGGTAAACAGGTAGTACGTCACAGGTGTTGTTGTTGGTCGGCAATTTATTCAAAAATTTAATCCATATCCATCCATGTTTAAAATGAAAATATTTATGGAGGAGTGTTGTTGTCCACATCATAGTACATACTCTCTCTACATAGTCATACGTCATCCTCACACACACACACACGCAGACACACACATGGACACTGCTTTTGGAAGATGAACACTTCACTCTCTGTAGAATTGATGATTTGGCTGTAATGGGACTGGGGAAAATGAATGAATCAAATGGAATTTCAGATGGCCAAAGTGAAGAGAGAGAAAGTGTTTAAAAAATCCCTGCATACATCATCCCTCGAGATACATTCCATAATAACTTGACTGCACACACACACACACCGCAACTCACTCTCATTGCTCTCAGGTAGAACAAGAGGAAGAGACAATGAAGGAGGGCTAAGTAAGAATTAGAATGTTGAAGATAGGAAGTTAACACAAGTAGTAAAAAGGAGGAAAAACGTTAGGCGGGTTGATGGCCGATGGGAATTGAAGCAGGACATAGAAAGAGGCATTGATCATGAGATGATGTAGTCGTCAATTTACCTTTGTCTTTCAACATCGACTTACTGATCTCGTCCGACCGATTGTCTCGTCTCACATTATTATAATAAAAAGTTGAAGATTCAAATTTTTTTATAGCTACACATTGATGTGCGATAAATACAAAAAAAGAGAGCTCACTACATAAATTGTAGAGGCACAGAAAAACTTTCTTTGGATGCTTTCCAGGCTCAATTCTAAATCAAAATTATAGTAGAAAAAGTTGAGGAAAAAAAGACATTAAAAGAATTGAGACATTAAAAAATCTGTAGGAGCCTAAAGGGAGTACGAGCGAAAATATGTGTGTAACGTGTAGGTCATGGGTTCATCCAAAGAGACAGAATTTCTTCTTCTTCTGTATACTTACTGTTCTTCTGATATCAAATGCCAATTTTTTGATTCACTCCACTTCTCTCTCATTTTCATATTGCGATCAATTTCATATGCCTCACAGTCATAAAAAACTGATGCACTCCCCCCTGTGTCACATTTTTCCTTGTACAATTTCAAAAATCAAAACCCACATTTTTTGGGTAGAGGACCCTTGCATAAGGTCTGTTTGTTAGAGTGGTTCAAAAAAGAATAATGGTCAACAATAACTAGGAACATGCCCATGTACCATGTTCATGGGCATACGTACGAAGTGAGCCTTGTTTTCAATTCTAAAATTTTTTAGATTTGTCGATCTGCAAAAATACCTCAATGAGCTAGTAATTATCAGAGGCCTTCACTCTTCTCTTATCCCCTCCAGATGTTTAATGTGTTTTGCACTTATCATGACCGAATTAATCTAAAGAACAACGATATCCTTCATGAAACAGAAAAGGCTAAGAATCGGGGCCGGGAGAAAATTGCTAAAAATTCTGGCTACTTTCTGTCAATTCGGGAGGAGATTCTCAGAATTTAATTAATTTTTAAATCAAGTTTGAGTTTTTTCAAAACTTTTAGTTTATTTTCATGGCCGCATACAACACACACACATGCTTAACATTTTCAATATGAAAGTGTAATTTTTAAAAAATCAACTGAGCATTCATGCTAGGGGGTTCTACACAGTTTTTCAGGTCAGTAGATTCAGGAATAGGAACATAAATATCTGTCACTGAACTTATTGTGACTCCCATTCTGGAATTTGAGTCTCAACCACTTTCCAAATACCAAAACTTTTTCGACACTTCCCCCATTCAAAATTCTCTTTTGCTAAACGTATTCCTTTGAATTACTCCCTTCTTCAGGGCAATGAGGAAGGTTTGGAAAGCCTTGTAAAGACTGGCTAGGAGTAACATGAGAGCAAGGCCCTTCACATGTTTTGTATGTGCACGGCCTTGCTTGAAAGGCCTCGTTAAAAGGGCAGAGTGGAGGGCCTTGAACAATTGCCGTTAAAAGTAGTCCCTCGAGGGAGGCCCTTTAATTTGTAAAAAATTCGTAGCTCCGGAACCCTTCAACCGATTTTGCTCAAAATCAATAGGGGTCGTCTCCAGTAGTCACTCTAGCGTTCTGTCAATTTTTATCAACATTGGAGAATATTTGTGGGCTGTAGCGTGTTAACAACGTTTTTATTTTGGACCACTACGAAGTGACCACAAGAAACTACATTCGCCTTCTGAAAGGCTCACTTCGTGACAAGTGTACAATACTTATTAAATTACCGTACACAGCACGGGCAAAGGTGTTAAAAGAAGACACAAAGACCAGTCACACACACAAATGGAGGGTACAGGCTTTTGTTCATTCTTCAAATGGGGAAGAAGGGGCGGGTGGTCAGAAAAAATACCTAATAATAATTACATGACTGAAGTGTTCAAGTGTGTGTGTGTGGAGTGTACCTTTGTAATCCCATTACAATAAAACAAAAAAGTGCAGAGGAGACAACGACGTTATGAATGAGGATACAAAAGGAATTTGGCATAAGAAGTAGTAGAGGAGGGATGTAGAAGAAGAAGATCCGGATGCAGTGCAGTGGTTGAAATGGATTTTTAAAAAATATATATTAAGACTCCCATCCTCCCAGTACAAAATACAGATCTGTATATAGTAGAGTAGAGAGGAGAGGAGAGTAAAATAGCCAGGCCCATAATCCATAATATATATTGTCTTCACATTTCCCTATAACTGACACACAAATATATATTTAAATTCTCTTTCGACTCTTGGTCTCTATTCTTAGGAGGACAGGTAGGAAAGTTTGAGATGATCACACACACACATACACAGGGAACAGGGAGGGAGAGAAAGACTTTGGCCAATACTAATGATCACGTACGCTACATTAAATATTTTTCCTATGTGGAGATGAGGGGTATTGGGTATTGAGTATGTGGAAGAGGGAAGGAAGAGACACACACACCATACTGTAGTAAAGGAAGGATTCCCTTTAAGACTTGGTTGAGTCAAGTTTGTGTTACTCTGTGAATGTACGGGGACATGTACAGATCAACCAAGAAAATCAACATCGGGGACATCTGCATATTGATTATCATTCAGAAGAAGAGTTTGGTAGTAGAAAAATTGGTGAGACAGAGGCAGAGGCAGAGGTAAAGGCAAGCAGGGAGACGGAGACGACAGGGATAGTCAGAGAAATATCAAAAACCTTTCTACAATCACCTTCTTGTCCTCATATAAATATCTCGCCTCCCACCAGCCGCTCTTTTATTGTATAGAAGGGACTCCAACAGCAAACACACAGTAAAGTGCTTGGTGCTCTCAAACGTGCGTCAACAATAAAAGGAAGCAGAGAGAGAGAGTCGAAAGGAGTAGAAAAGAGAAAGAGACAGTCAATTTTTTGTTTGAGTATACACAACACATTGGACACACAAGGAACATTCACAGAAGACAAAGTGAAAAAGAACTTTTGTACACACAAGGGAGATTTTGGTCTCCACAAATTTGCAAGTTCCAATCCAATTGACTAAATCGGATCTGTTATTTTTTTTATTCTTCAATTTTTGCCAACATCATGAGTCGGAATCACATACAGGTAAAGTACACATTTTTAATTATTTTTTTTTCTAAATAAGTTTGTAGTATTTGGAATGGAAGTTTAGTTACCTGTGCTTAAGTTTTTTTTTATTTGAATTCGAATCCTTTCAATTGTGTGTTAAGGGAAAAGGCTGTAGAATTAAATTTTTTGAAAAAAAAATAATTAGGAATTAATCGGGAATTCTTAGCTAGTGCATTGTAGCATTGTGAGTATGGGTGTCTTGAGACAAATTCGTGACAGCAGAACAAAGTGTTTCTTAATTATAACTCATTTTTTCCTAAAGACTATAATCCAAATACAAATCTGTCAAAATTTATTACAATGTGTTTAACACTTTTGTTTTCATTTTGACTACACTAATCACATTCATCTGGTCAGTGTAAATTGTAGTAATTTTTCAATTTCAAAATTGAAATGTACACTCCAGGAATTTTGAGTCTGTCATTTGAAATTAAATTGTTTTTTTTAAAAATAGTTATTTTGTCAATCTCGAGGGTTATTCACTTTACAAGTCATTTTTTTAATGTCTCTCACCTTCATAATAATGCAAAAGAGGAGGAGGAGTGTGTATACGAGCGTACATAAAAACTTAACATGGCAACAACACAGCAATGGCAACAAAAAAAACGACGTAATGTTTCTCCAACTCTTAAAGTCGAGAGGGATAGGATAATATACATAAAAAATAGTAATAATAACATATTTTTAAATTTTTATTTTCGCTTTTTGACACTAAAACTAGGTTAGGGCTCATGAAGGAGACTCATCAACAGGCAGGCAGGCACGTTAGCTACATACTATAAATAGTATACTACAATATTAATATACAGTACAGAGTGGAGGGATCGCGTGTGTGTGATAGTAAACTGATATTAATCTGCAAAGACCACTGTATCTCCCCAACAGCCTTCATAATATTCTGCATTAAGAGATTGTGTTGTTGTTGTTGTGTGGGTAAAGACAAACGGTACTCACTTTTATATGTCAGTAGGAGATTTACGAAGGATGGATAGTGAGTTCATCATCGCATTGTTGTGGATGTGTGTGTGTGTAGGATAATATATAATATACACAACTGTGGATATGGATGTACGTGTGTTGTGTGTGTGTGTGTATTTACTGATGCTACGTGGCTACGTCCGTCTTTTTTATTTTATTTTTTATTTTTTTTATTATTCCCACATACTCAGCCGGCTTAACATTTCATTTCCTTCGAGACTCTCAAAGAGACTTTAACTTTCAATTTCTTTTTAAAAATTCCCAAGTTGGAAAACAGTAGAAGAAGGAGGAGCACACACACACACTGTATGTACAGGTTGTGTGGTTTAAAAATCTTGATGCTTGCCATTTACACAGCATTATACACAGGCAGACAAATTTTCGCACTCGTACTTTACACTCCTTGATACCATCCACTAGAATTGACTTGATTTATCTTTATATCAAGTCATCACCAAATACTCTGCAGCCAGTAGCAACTACAGTCCTTCTTTTTCTTTCCCTATAAATTTTTTTGTGTAAAAACTTTTTGTACATTCTTCTTGGTTTTTCTTCTTAAGTCGTAACTGCACTTTTCCATGTAACTCATATCTTCCGATGTATTTAACAGGAAAGTGCGACACAAAGCATTGTGTACAGTTAAAAGCAAAAGTTGATTTTTTTGATAGAAATAATTTGTAAAAATAATCATAAGGTAAAATTAGAGGACATTGTCTATGCACTTTTATTTTTGTAAGCTCCATAGCAAGTCATATGACCATTTTATTTCTCTCATTATCCTCTCTCTCTCTTTGTCTGTGATAGAAAAATAGCAAATAAAAAATAGTACCAAACTTTTGCTTCAGATTCTCTTCCATATGAATTGTATATTTATATAAGAGATTTGGGGTTTAAAGGGAGATTGGAGCGGTAAAAGTGGGAAACATGTGTATACTATACTAGTACAGGTGTAGGTGATGAAGGGACTTTGTGAATTAATGCATGACATTTAATAAGACTCGTGTGTGTGTGTGTATACACACTACACACGATATAGATAGATTGTCACTACGACTGTCACACACAAGTCTTGATGATGGTGACAAGAAAATTTGATGTGAGATGTGAGATTTCGTTGAATAATGTGAGGGTTCGGTGGACACACGGTATATATCGTACTAGCCGATGACAGAAAAAAACAATATGGATATAGAGGCTCACAAAAATTGCACTGTGTATGTAGTATGTATGTTCATTGTAGACCCAGGACGTGGAGGACCGAGAAGACAGAATTTCTATATAATATTGAACCACAATGACCAAAACAATAATAATTATAACAAACAGAGAGGAATGTTAACATCGTACATGCATCGTGTGTCTCTGTAAGTCTTGTTCATCGAGAGTGAGTTCACCTGTAGTGTCAACCCAGTGAAAAATTTCTCTGCCAACTTTTTATAGAAAAGATTATTATAATATTCGTCATGTTCCCTTATCTGTCTCCCTCTCCCTCTCTCTCTCAACACTTTGAGCTGTTGCTCCTGTGCCTTTGTCAAATATATTGTGAGTTCAAAATCTCTTCTCTCTGCCGTTTGCCAAAGTGTGTTTTTAATCTTTGACTAAACACACTCCTTATATAAATTCCTGATGGTATGTACTGCACTGTACAGCGTGAATCTGGATTATATCTCTGTCTCTGTGTAGTGGATTTCCTTCCATAGATAGTGATAGGTGCAATCGTAAATGTCAAATAAAATTCACTTTTTTTCAACCATATATGACATTGCATGGGGGATGACGAGATGCATCTCACCCACTTGTGTACACACACACACACAACACAGTTTGTGTGGAGTCACTTTTTGCTGGTGTGTCGTGTGTGAGAGAGTGTGTGTGTATTTTATGCGATAAATAGTAAATATTTTTTTCTCAAAAAATTTACATGGTTCGGTTAGCAATTTAAAGCGCGCGTTAAACTGCATCAAGATCAGGAGGACTGATAAAAATGAGAGTAACAAAAGGAATGTAGCACTCTGTGTGTAGTGTTGGGGCCATACTAAATGGTCTTAACGTGAACTTCACATTCACGACACACACACACACACACACACACACACACTATCCCAGTCCCATTAATTTCGTTGACTTTTTGTGGATAAAACTACCGCTGTACAATACATTACGTAGTAGGGGACAACGTACGTGTGTACATGTGTGAGAGGATAAATCAGACATTAGAAAGGGACGAGAGATTACATTATGACTCTGGATGGATGGAAGGAGGAGGAGAGGACAATATAAATGTAATGGGGATATATAGAGTAATCAGAAATCTCTTTGAGCAATTTATGACAGTCGTAGAAGAACAACGACAGTTAAAGAAGTGTGTGTGCGTGTGTGTGTAAGTGCACAGAAAAATCAGTCATTTTCAACCAAGTCAAATAATAAGATTTTGATGTATGTACTCCGTGTCCGGCGACTGCACACACACACACACAAAGACAAAGAGTCAGTCACATTGTTGAACGAAACTAATTTATGAAAATCAGAACATCTGTAAACTCAAATGTAATTACAAATTTTCATACTGCACTACATTTATAATATGCATTCAGTTCAGATGAGAGTTTTAAACTCAGATGAGAGTTGAGAGTGGGATTTTAGTAAATCAGAGCAACATTTTGAAGGGGAGAAAAGAAGAAAGAAAGAAGAAGAGAGACTATATGCAAATCAATCATGAAAATTTTATGAGCTCGACTTAAAGTCCATTGAGGAGATTTCGTGAGATGTGGAGGCGCACATTCCTCTGTCATTTTCTTTTTTGACTCTTTGCGTACAGTCAGAGAGAGAAACTATTCTATCCTTTTAGCATGTACACACACACATTCACATGTGATTGGACATATCGTCCGTGAAAACACAAACGTACATATTTTATTATCGTAGGAAGACGCACACACTTAAATATGTGAGACTTCTTAAGACGTTTTATCCCTTTAGTCTCTCTCTCTAATATTCTTGGCTGTCATGTGCCAATGCTAAACTGTTATTAATGTCAAGTTGTTGTTGTTCCGCACAAGCTTTTTTTCTTCTCTCTCCGTTTGTGTGTGTGTGTGTAAACAGGATTAAGGATTTAATGAAAATGAATGAAGAAGAGTAGCCGCACTTTTCTTTTTCCTCCTTTTCTTCACCATCTCTACTCTTTCTACTCGCCAAGTTCTTTTCATTTCATTCTTCACGCTCTTGACATTCTACACCTTTTTACATTACACTGCAGGGTAAGGACAAATTTTCCAAATTATTCCACCGCAAAATCTCTTGGCAAAAGTTAAATCCGGTTCCTTCATATCTCTTGACTACATCTTACATCGTCAATATTACCAATATTGAAAGAGAGAATTGAAAAATGCCAGGAGGAAACGTATGGATGTGACAAAGGGGATGTGGCTGCATGTGTCAGGATATACAAGAAAAATGTGGAATCTTTGACTCTCCAACATTACACACGTTACATCCACGACTGTAAAGAGAAAAAGAGAGGGAGGGAGGCTGACACACAGAGACAGGGAGAGTGAAAAAAAAACATGAAAATTTGCATGTAGATTCATGTTGTAGTTTGGCAAATACAAATTTTTTTGATACATGCTATCCAAACTTTGTTTGGTTCACTCACATTGTAATGTAATGTAATGCACACTCTCCCTCCACACACACACACAACACAGTGCAATACATTATCTTCGTATGTACGGAAAACGTAAATAGTACAGAGTAGGACACAAGGAATTAAGGATATGGATTTCCCTACCCTTTCATTTCTTTTTACCGTCTTCTCTCTCTCCCTCTCTCCTTCCACATAAACACACAGTCAATTGTGAGCTAATCATAATCCTTTATACCTTACCCCTGTACTCGGCTATTAAAAAGCAAACGAAAATTATTTACCATTTAGTCATCACTTCCCCTCCTCTCTGTACTGTACTTGTACTGTACACTGGCTATGCATGGCTAGGAAAATCGAGAGCTCAAATGAGTGTGGGTTCTTTTCAGGAAGATGAAGGACAGAAGAAGACGGAATGGTGAAGGAGGGAGTAGCATGTATGTTATAAAAAAATTTGTGTTGTGCACGAATTTACACTTGTGCTAGCTCTGTCCTACATTGACATCCTAAGAATAAAAATTTTTTTGAATTGAGAATCATCGAATTTTTTTCTCCCTCTCTCTTCTTTTTCTGTCATATTGTAGTGTGAGGTGTTGTACACAAGTAGGGATAAAATAGGTAAGAGATTTGAAGATGAGGCTTAAAGATTTTTTTCAGTCAATTTTTCTCCCATCTTCTGTTTACATGTGTGTGTGTGTGTCTGTTGTGATGCTATTTGTTTCAACTGTGAAGAGAGTTTCTATTTTTCACCCCCTCTTTCTCTCTCTTTTTGACTGTACTTCTTCTTCTCCTTCATATTTTTACGTGACATGAAGAGTCAGAGCACACAAGAAATTGGTTGTTGTAACAGATGACGTTTTGTTGTGACAAAGAAAGTAGCCGTGGAGCCCCCAACACACAATGTGACGTGGACACGCAAGAGACAAATGATATGATAATGATACACACACTCACACAACACATAAACATGAGAGACTCATGGGGAGACTTAAAGAAATCTACTACTTACAACTACTGTTGTTTTTCGTGTGTGTGTGTTGTGTTTTTAAATATGTGGCTGTGTATTGAGATATATGACGTTGATATGGTATCAAAGTCAAGCCACATTATTATGTGGAATGGAGGAACGAGGAAAGGAGATGGAGATTACAATATTAGAATTATATTTTTCTCGTCTCTACACAAACACACGTTCGTTGTGTTTGTGTGTGTGTACATATTTTGCACACACTAATTTCTACAATTTTACATGCATTTTCATAGTGTTGTCCACACACACACATAAACACACGCAGGACAAATCTTCAAAATCACTAGGGGCCAACCGCTTGATCTCTCAAAAAATTATTCTCTCTCTCTCCCCCTTAATTTGTGTGTCTTTGTCCTATTTTTATCAAATTCAAGGAAAAGTTTTTGATGGTAATTATGATTATTCAAGACCAAAAATACAAAATGGATTTGGGGAACCGTGATGGACACCATAGGGAACAGATGATGATGAGTTTCATTTTCAATTGTATATAGTTTATGATATTTAATTGTACACAGTTTAGTTCCAATTTGCATGTGCCAATTTTTTTCTGTTGTCTACATTAAAGTACAACAAAAAAATGGATACTGTTCGTGTCACCATGATTTAATCTGGATAGATAATATTTGAATGAAAATAATATCAGTTTTAAATCACTATTTTTGAAAAAGTATGACTCATTTCATTTTCATGGGTTGTGTGACCTAATTCCAAAAATCTATGAAGATGATTCCAAATCCTTTTGGACATTTGAGATGAGACTAAAGAGTGAAATTCACGTACGCTGAGACTAGTAGGCATTGTTTGTGTTCAACAATTAGTAAAGAAAAGAGAGAGAAAGATAGAGACAAGGAGTGGATATTCTTTTCACAGAAAATTGCTCGGTTTGACTCAACCTCCTTGGCAAATGATGAGAAAATGATTAAGACAATAGTGCGTGTATCAGTCACACAAAAACACACACTAAACTATAATACACACAATGTATTTTGTATTGTGGGTTCTTCGTCCAAATTCTTCTCTTCTCAAGTTTTCATGTAAAATAGAATTTAGGGTTACTTTTATTTTCATTGTAATTTATAATGTCCAACCCATCTCAACCAACACATCTCCCCTCCATGTAACGTTTAAATGGATGAGCACTTGAATATTTTTACGGTCGTAAACAATTCCTCCTCATTTGTAAAGCTGTCACAAGGAAAAATTCCCTGTGTGGAATTTCCCGTTGAATGTCATTCTTTGGTTATTCTTCCTAACACACGCGCAAAAGTGTGTAAGGCAAGAAGTTGTGGATTTTAGTTTTAAAAAGTTATATTTTCCTACATACTTATAACTCTAAAGTTTTTTTTGATGTCACATTAAAAATCAGGACCTTGGCGTTTTAAATGAACATATTGTATGAATTTATTTTGATGTTGTGTTGTCTGTTGTGCCAATAATTTCGCCGAGAAGAGCAGAGGCTGAATTCTTCTCCGTTCCCTTTTGCTTATTGCTATATTCAGTCAAAACTTGTTTACATATTACATGTGCATACTCTAACGCAGTTATTATGATGTGAGCTTGTGACATTTGTGAGAAGGTGACTTATCAAAATGAGAGCATATTTTTTTATTGTTTGTGATGATCACAATGTGATCACTCTTTTAAAATGATATTCTGCTGTCGTCAAATTATCTGATTATCACCCTCTCCTCCACCTCATGACTAGCGAGTCTTCAGTTTTCAATACATACAGTATGATGTAAATTTAATGAACAAAGACCCACAGTACATATGAGTAACAGCGATGCTGTAACAGTTTTTATTGTCATCATTCTACTCGTATGCACAATTAGGCCGGAGCAAGTATTAAAAGAGACTTGACAGTAGAAAGGGAAGTGTCAACAACAAAAGTCATCTTCTTACATTAGCTCCTCACATTTTACATTATCTCTGTTCTCCTTCGACAACACATCGTTCATTCATTACACTGCATACTATACGAGGAGGAGAGAGGGACAATACAATGTGTATGTACTTTTGATGATCAATTTACTACTCGGCGTGATATTGACTCTAAAAGTTAGTCAAATTATCGATAACTATCCATTCGGTAGTTTTCCCTTTCATGTAATATTTATTACATTATAACTGCTCTCTTTATCATCCATTTTTTGAGTGTAAAAACAAGTTATGGGGAGTATGAATTCTCTAATTTTCTTCCCAACTAATGTACTCCTAAACGCGTATTTTCTTTTTTGTAAACTACATTTTCCCTTCCTTTTGATATTAGTCATGTTGGTTTTTGCCAAGAAAAAAACTTTTGTCAAAAGTGTTCCAATTATTATTATCATGATTACTTTGAAGAATGTGGAACTCGCTGACAGGTTCTTTACCCTCTTTCTCTCTCTCTCTAGAAAGAGAAAGAGAGATGATACATACATGCATTGTTGGTATAGTTAATCATGGATCAACATCTTGTGCCAATACACGTGCGGTACAATATGTAATATATTTTTTAAAATATTTTAAATGGATTGTCTCTTGTCTCCCTCATGTTGTTCCTTTAATCATTGCGTAATTAATCCTGTAATCACTGTGAACGAATCACAATTATTCACTCTCTTGTTTTGTCTACCCCCATCCAATGTTTGTTTGAGAGTCGAGTGTGAAATGAACGTACTATTTTTTTGAAATTGATATTAATGGAAATTACAGTCACATGGATTTGGATTAGAATTAGTGTATGATGAAATTACAGGGGGTAATCTAGATTTGTCATAATTGTGGTAATTGGAATCTACAATAATTGTTGATCCACACAATAATCGTTTGTTGTGTGTGCATGTGCATGTGTGTGTGTGTGTGTGTGTGGAAAATGTGAAGTGTATGATGAGAGAATACATTGTACGAGAGTGAGAACGAAATATTTTACACATCACACACGATCTACAGTGAAGAGAGACAGAAAAATGGGTTTCATTGCATTGTAGAGCGTGTGTGTGTGCGAAAGTGATGTGTCTTGTGTGTTTTTATTCTTAGTCATGTTAGTCCATATTATTATTATTGTACATTTTATTTACCGTATGATCGTTCAACTAATTACCAGTTACTTGATCCACTCATTGAAATCACTCTTGCAATGATGATGGAATGACGGAATCGTTTTTTACACACTCTCCACACACAAACACACACTCTCGTCGTCTGTCTGGGTATATTGTTTGTCCTCTCTCAGCGGACTAGCTTTTTCATTCTTAATTACTCTTACAAACTTAATCGTTTTCGTTTTCGTGTGTGTGTGTTCTAGGTATTTATAAATGTTGTTGTTGTTGTGTTTGTGTGCCTCCCAAAATTATCGTACGAGTTGTACATAACATAATCTGATCGTTCAGTTCAGTGTATTAAAAATATATTATGCGTTACATATCCACATTAAACTGTACTCTGTCGTGTGTGTGTGTGTGTGTGTGTGTGTCCTTTTGTGTACAGCGAAGTACATGTACGATTAATAGAAATTTCTTTGCTCCCAATTCACAATCATATTTTTAGTTCCTGTTTTGCCTATCTCTCACTATATCTCATGTACATATGTGTGTGACACACTGCGTCTCTGTTCGTGTAGTATCAAAGTCAAAAATTAATTTGGTCCTGGCAGTCTATGAATATTAAAATTAAGTTGAAATATGTGAATACTAATGATTGGTCGTATGACATTAAATGTAATATAAAAAAATGAATTATACAAACAGAGATACAGAGATAGAGAGGATGCAGATCAATTATCCCGGATGGCTGATGGCTAATGGGAAACGTATGAACAACGTGTACTTCTCCTAATCCTAGTGTAAGATTTATCTTTAGAAATCTTCATCAAAAGATAAATTGCAGAGTTGTAGTATTAGGAGTGAAAGAGAGATGAAGAGTTTGCATTTATTTAATTTGAATGAATTCAACTTCATCCTTCACATACTAAATCATACATTACCCATTCAGCCAGTCAGTCATTGCGATTCATTTATCAATAAAGATAATTCTCAATTCTGTGTGTGTGTGTCTCCCTCTCTTCTGTCGATATGTTTTAATCGCCTCTTCGTCTTTAACTTTCTTCACACACACACACAACTGACAATTGTGGTTGAATGTTAGCACCCCAGTCCTTTCATTTCCCCTTTTCCTATTCAGGTAGGAACGTACATAGCTAAAGTACCAAGTAAAAGTTTGATGGTGAGGAAGGGACACTCTCACTTACTCCTCGATGAATTCATAACTCACTTTTCTTTCCATTATACTCCTTTCGCATGATTAATAGCACACAAACCATAGACAGGTTTTACATAGGATGTGTTTAAGCCTTCACTTTTCAATACTTCTCCATAATTACGAATAGTTCAAAATGACCCACAGGAGTTATCACTGCTACTAAACATCTTGTATAATATTACATTTCACAGTGTAATTCCATACGAGTTAATTTAATAGCATTATGTATTTTTAGCCTGGGTTTCGTATCCCATTTTTACTCTTATTAATTGTCCACGTCGTCCAGACTACACCAGAGGCAGAGGCACACATGCTAATGATGAGGACATGACTACAGATCCTTTTGCTGTGTGTGTAGGGACAGTGTTTGAAGAGACAATGAAAGAGGGGGAGAAAATATTAAAAAATGTAATGCAAGTCAGTCTCCGTGTGTATTGTAGATTATGATAGTTAGGAGGAGGAGAGGAAGAAAAAGGAGTTTGTGGTTTTCCAAGCCGCCAGCTAATCTGTTGTGTCCTGTCCTCTTATAATACTCTGCTCTTTAATCGTGTTTACAATAATAATGATGATACGGGTGTAAGTTTTAGTCACAGCATGTGTACCCAAGTACCTAAATAAGATGGAAGAGGAGGAGGAGGAGGAAGGAAGGTTGAACATGTCTTTTTTCACAATGGAAGTTGTACACACTAAACATTGTGTGTGTGAGAGAGACACTCTCTACCTTTCAAAAGTTGGGACAAGTTTTGACGTATCCATGAGTTTCGTAGTGCATGATTGAAGATTAATATGTTTTTAAAATTAATACAGAGCTTTAAAAGAAAACCACCACCACCTCCATCATCATCATCACCATAGCACAGCCATGGTTCAAAAATATCCCATGTAAATCATGGCTTCTCTCTCTCTCTCCATCTCTTTATGTGTGTGTGTTTTGTCTGGTGTGCTCAACCCTAGTATAGCTTTACCTACACAAACAATCATCAAATCATTTTCCCTTTCTCTCTCATCATCATCATCATCCCTCACATCTCTCCCTTCTCTTCTCTTTCCCCTATCTCTCTACTCTCTGTACTAAGGATGGATGCTATTTTGTGAAACATATTTTTTCCGCGTATTGAGATCTAAGCTGAAGGTGCTCAGAAACTTCAAACTTCTCTCAGACAGTTTTATACTGACTGACACACTCATTGAAAACACACACATACATATAAGCATTGGTTAAGGATATTGGCTGTCTGTGTAGTTGTTGTGGCTGTTTTATTTTCTGTCATGATCATGGTTATTGTTGTTATCATCCACACACACACGCCACTTCTGGGAAGGTAAAGATAGACACACACACAGCTAATTGTAACCCTAAGCAATGGAGAGAGAAACGTATGAGATGTACATCCGAGAGGGAGAGGGAGAGAGAGACAAAATTCATGATTCACGGTTTTCTCTCTTATCATCTCATATCAAGCCGTCATCCTTGTATAGTCTATTCATGTGCAGATTTTCGTTCTTGTTGTTGTTCCTGTTGTTTGTTGTGTGGGGGTATTTCACCTAGGTTTTCAGCACAGTGGGTTTCCACTTGATGAAGTGATCCACTGGAACCATTAATTCTACTTCATTTGTTTGTACATGCAAATTCTGTACAGGGAGGGGAAGTACATACTCAAATAGTAAGGTATGTATTGTAGGAAGTGTCTAAGAACGGGTTGGTAATATATTATGACTATTACACAGTTTACAGATATTGTATACGGACAACAACAACAATACAAAATATAAGGTAGAGATCATTTTAGTGTGTGTGTGTTCTACTCTGTTCCTATGGCTAGTTCTTTTTGACAAGAGTAAATAAAATCTCTTCCTTTGATCATGATAGTAAAGAAAGCAATAATGGAATAATAAGATCGTAAAAACTGAGAGTACATCGTCATTTTCAATCCAATTATAATTCCTGTCTGTGTCATGAGATATGTACGTGAAGTATAGTCTAGTCCATTTTAAAAAACAAAATTTGCAACGGGACGGTGTGTGATACTAATAGGGAAATGTATTTTTAAATAGTAAATAATATTTCACAGGAGAAAGGGCAATGGGTGTGTATTTTACATGACATATGACGTATATTTGTGTGGGGATGAGTAAAAGCATGAAATTAAAAACACAAATTAAATTAGCAATGAACAGTTTTGACCATTCTTTTTGGGCTGAGTTAGTTTATTTATGTGGAATTATCTTAAAGAGTTAATGTGGTGTATTGAGGTTTTTGAAAAAATGTA
Organism: Pygmarrhopalites habei; assembly: GCA_009870185.1. NCBI lineage: Eukaryota > Metazoa > Arthropoda > Collembola > Symphypleona > Arrhopalitidae > Pygmarrhopalites > Pygmarrhopalites habei. Next base: position 71,648 of record WJFB01000109.1, read on the forward strand.
CAAATTTAATTAACACTTGACCTCCTAGTTAGCACTGTATTTCATTTTTTGCCACTTTCCTCTCTCTCTCTCCCCGTCCATATCTTTCATGTATGTGGTTGCTTGTACATTTGCGTGTGGAGAGTAGACCGAACGAGAGGGAAAGATGAAGTATGTACTTGTATTATTATGACTCTTGATTTGTTGTGAAGAGTTGGTTTTGAAAAGTTGAATACATTGACAGTCATCAGAGATAAATAAAAACATAAATAGAAAAAACATTATACACTTGTTTAACAATATTATGCATAATATTTCCAAGAGAGAGAGAGAGAGAACTTGATCGTTTTTCATACTTTCTTTGCACTTGAGACTTGAATCTCCTTTTCTTCCTTTCCTTGAAATATTCATTGAATACCAGAAATGAGAGACAGAGAAATACATAGTGAACATTATTTCAATTTGTCATTCAGAATTTTGTAAATGAGTTTCTTTTCGTCGTTACATTTAGGCCGACTTGTACAGTACAGTATGTACATGTACATACAGGAGTGTATATGAAGAGATATTTTATCTGCACACACACCACAGCAGACGTAGTAATGCACAGCCTCTTATTCCTTCCCCTGAGAATAATTTTCATGAAAAATAATGGTAAACACCTAATAGGATGACTGTTAACAAATGCGTATATCCATAGTATTCCTTCGTAGCCTAACCTTTAGAGTGAGGCAGTGAAATAGAATTTTACTAATAAATAAGAGAGAGAGAGAGAGAGAGAAGAGGGTTTCTTTGACGGCTCGATGTGTATTCAATTTATGTATATAGCTCATTCAGTGCAGCATGTTAACGACATGGAAAATATGTACAAAAAATTGTATTTCTTCTTCCTCCTCCTCATCTTATTCTTCTTCTTCAATACATTTGTATCCTATATCATTATGACGGCATCAGTTGTGTGCCTGCGTGTGTGTGTATTTATAGAGGCGAAAGTATCTACAGATGAGAGGAGCACTTAGAAATGTGGACAATCGTATTATTCGCATTACAATGGTTAATACAGGGAAAAAAAGGGGGAATGATATGCTGTAATTTATTCATAAGAGATCTTATGGTCAGGTAAAGGCAATCCATTTCTTTGTGTTCGAAAACACACACACACATTCAGACACTGCAGTCGCATACTTAATGATATGGTAGCAAGCGGCATAGTGTACATATTTCTTAGATATATGATATACGAGATGCAGTTTGTGATGATGGTGGTGGAGGGGAAGGCTATTTTTAGCGGTAGTCATTTCAGGTCGTTGACACATCTCTCATTGGCTACCCCTCGGACCAAACTCGCACCTTCTTGGTCATATTTTACAAAAAAATAAACGTTCAAAAGTACGTACAAGCCCAAGTAAAGTCTTGCCAGTGCTCAAGTCTGTGGAGATGAACAAAGTCTTATACTTTTTGACCATATATGAAAAAGCGGACGTCACACACAAATGTATTAGGAGGTAGAGCACTACTTAGGTCATTTTGTAGGGGTGCAAAAAAGGAATTCTCTATTGTTTTTGACACTGAGTGTGAATGACAAACAACGGCGACGGCTTCTGCTGCTGCTGCTGTATGATTACTAGGGAAATCCTTACCCATAATTTAGAATACAAATAATACTGTTACTATACTGTTATTGTGTGTGTGTTGTGCTGTGTGTGTGTGTGCCGTTTGTGTGTGCTGTTTGTGTGTGTGTTGTGGATGGTAAGGGAAAATGAGAATACTAACGTGAAGAATGAATTGTAAGTTAAACGTTCATCTTGATGAGGTTCAATTTGAATACATTTTGGTCATTTCCATATATACTCAACAACTCACCGCCACCCCCTCCCTTCCCTTTTACCTACATCCACACAAAGACACACACAAACGTTCATTCATATGGATGGGAGCGGATGGGTAGAGAGAGAGAGAGACAGAGGGAGAAGGTTTTAGGTTTGAGCTTGACTTGACAATCTTGTGTGATGTGATGAGTGAGTATGTTCACTTAACTCTGAGATTCAAGGAGAAGGAGAGGAGGGAAAAACTTTCTCAAATAATTTATTATGCATATGGAAAATGTTTAATGTTTTTCATGGGTGAAGATTGCGGATATATATAAAGACTTTTTCAAGCTGTATTATACAGAGAGAGAGATGATGTGATGCGATCTCTGTGGTTTGGGTCTCTACAGTATTAACAAGATACAGACAAGGAGAGATAGAGAGGTGTAGTATATGTAAAGCCATGGGCACTGTCATCATCAACGTATTAAGCTGTTGTTGTTCTCACTGTGACTGTAAAATAAAAGAGTCTCCCTTTTTCAACTGTGTTTCCTATAGGGAAGGGAGAGGGAGAGGTTTGTAATTTTTTTAAAAATGCATGATCGTTTCTAATAACCAACACACACACACAGGTAGAGAGAGGACATTAAAAAATTGAACATCTTGTTCTACACACACTTGTGTATGTGTAATGTGTGTGTGACAGGAGGGACACGTTTGTGGAATACTAAAAATGTCCTTAATTTTTCATTTCTTCTCTTTACACTTCTTTACACTATTTTGAATTTTAATAGCAATTATTAAAAATTAAAATAATTCCCATCACGGGGACTCACTTGGTGTACTCTTTTCCCCAACATTTTTTTGATGGTTCGTAGTACAAACAGAGAATGAGATTAAGTGGGAAAACTGCATGTCCGCACTTGAATGTTTGTGTTTGTCTATTGTGAAGACACTCGATTGGTCATAAACATTAAAAGATGAACTTATTAGCAGAGGGATGAAGAACCTTTTCCATTTCTATTGTCGTCTACAAAGAGAGAGAGAGGGAGAGAAGACAAACAGAAAAGTCATTCTGTTTGCAATGCTGGCAATGTAATTGGGAAGACAGGGTGAATGCATTTTTTTGCATTTGCATACGTACAGAACGGCAGGTGGACAGCACAAGATTAAAAAAAAAACTTTGGTATTACAGATGAAGAGATTGAAGTTGGAAATTGATGGATGGATGATTGATATAGATATAAGATAGGGATGGTGAAAAGTGAAGTTCTTGTCTTATTCTCTCTTGTGTTTCAATGGGATGGGTGTGCATATGTGATATTTGTTATTACAAGATGAAGTCCAAAGAGAGAGAGAGACACTTGTCTCTGCCCGTGGAAGTTGTTTAAATATTGAGACTCTTTCCGTGTTGAGTAGATTGGCAATTGGCTGTATCAATTTAAAGTACTCATGATTATTTCTCATGTCTTTATTTGGAGGAAGAATGAAATGGAAAATTGTCGAATATTTTTGACAACATTCACCTTTTTTCGATAGTTTTGACTATTTCATTCTAAATTTCTTTTTGGACAGTCTCACATATTTCTGTGGTAGTTATTCTTGAAGCCGGGGTTGGATTGGACTATGCATATCCGGTTTCAACTTTTACTATCCCGTAATTAGTATTATTGTTCAATGACAACAATAGATTAGACAATTAAATGTGACCTGTATCAAGCCCTTCTCTCTCTCTCTCTTGGATTATACTTATCCAGTGTGTATCAGGTATGAAAATGTGGAAAAATGTGTATCAATGTTTGAGTATCCAAGAAATCTTCTATTCAGTTTTTCGAGACAATGGACAATGTCATGGTAAAGTGTGACACACACACAAACAGACGTTTAGAGGTACAACACAACAGCCAACCTTCCCCTTGTCTCATCATCATCACACATGGAATTTTATTGATGGATCAATTCATGGTTGAGAGAGCAATCTTTCAAGAGGTTGCTGTGTGTGTGTGGAGCCTCACCCCAATTAATTGAGGAGTCATTTATGACTCAGTGCATAGTTTGAAGATGGAGATATTATTGTGAATTGTTAAACATCTCAAAGATTATTGTGTACGTCTCTCTTTCTCTCTCTGACTCTCTATGCGTGTACATGCCTGATTAGTTATTAGTAATTCTAATGGGAGTACAGGAGGAGGAGGAAGGAATTGTCATTCACTCAAATTAGACTGACCAAAGCAAATGGAGGAGACATAAATGGACATTGAGGTTGTTGTCATTGTACGAAGCAAAGATCTTTTTAGAGGATATTGTTTTCGTCTCAACTAATAGGAAAAATACATGTACGTCACGTGTCTCTGCGACGTCCTTCCTGGCCCTCGAGTTTATTGACTTTTGACACACAAGCACAGAATTCAAATCAAAACCAAAGTAAAGAAAGCACAATTACCTGTGTGTGTACTGTGTACGTGTGTTTGTGAATGCTAAATGAGGAATTTTAAAATTAGACTGTAGCATCTTGGTATGCAGTGAGTAATAAATTATTTTTTTTTGTTTTCTGTTTACAGTGGTCCACAGCCAGCCTAGTCGTTATATTAACAGTGTTGACATGTAGAGTCACCACAGCCGAAAGGGATAAGCGTGATGCTCCTCTCTCTTCCAGTTACTCTGCCCCATCCACCGGATATGGTAATTATTTTATATTCTTGAAACATTAAATACAGTTTTCACTACATTGTACAATACCGGATGCACATCTCGGATTAATTAAATAATCACACTAAATGTACACTAATTACACAAGTACATCCACACACACGCACACCCAGTTACTAAGACAGTGACACTTGTTACTGATCCAGTAGTACTGGAACACAAAATGATTTAGCTGACATCAAAATCATGAGGCACACTTAATTCCATATTAATCACAATTAGGAGTACCAAGCTCAGACTATGGAGCTCCCGTTCAGTCCAGCTACGGTCCACCTGTAGCGCCGAGTTACGGTAAAAGGCGAAAATCTGCACTTTAAAAATAGCTTAATTGTTGTTGTTGTGTAGTTGCCTATTGTATTTAAATCTTGTACTTAAGTGTGTCTTTATAAATTAAATTTCAGGTCCACCGGCACCCAGTTATGGGCCACCGGCACCCAGCTATGGACCACCCAAAGCAGCCTACGGTGAGTAATTGTTTTTTTTATTGTGATGAGTCGCATGTACATAACAAATGATTTCCACATCACATTTTTAATGAGCGTGATTCTCAAAATGAGAAATTTGCGAAAAGCACAAAATAAGGAAATTAATTAATTATTTACTTCAAAATAAATACCAAAGGCCCACCAAAGGCCGCCTATGGCCCTCCTCAGCCAGCTTATGGTAAAGAAATAAAGCTGCGAGTTTTGACTGTACATAAATTAAAACTGTATATATATATTTTTGCATTGTATATCCTGTGACATATACAAGGTAGAATTTAGTCACCCAGTTTTAGTTGAATGTGTTTAAAAATTAATTAACACAATGTTGATGATGATGGGGGGTGTTTTTGGAATTATGCAGGTCCTCCTAAATCTTCCGGATGGGGAAGTCCACCAAAAGCTCAAGGCTGGTCTTCCGGCGGTGGAAAGGTGGGACAATTAAAAAATGACAAAATTAATTAAGTAAATTTTAATGGAGAGTGTGTGTATGTATGTACAGGGTGTGAGAACGCATTCATCCTGACAGAATAAATCAAATTGTAATTACATTTACAAAATTTATAGGGAGGTGGAGGGAAAGGTGGGAATATCATTGGAGACATTGTCGGAGCCAAAGCTGCGATCAAGGGTGCCATCATCGGTGCAATCAAAGCCATAAAGGGAGGGATTATTGCCATCAAGGGAAAAATCATCAAAACTAAAGGAAATATTATTGCAGCCAAGGGAGGAATCATTGAAGGTACTACAGTAATACAGTTAATTAAAATATTAATTAAAATATTAATTAATTAATTAATTTTTCCCTAAACATTTACTTCTAACATTTTCCCAGGTTTTGGTAAGGGAATCGCTCAAAAGGGTAAAGGTTTGAAGGCTGGACTCGCCAACATCAACTTTAAGGGTTCCGGAAAGGGAGGATACGGTAATTTTTCCTAATTTTTCATCCCTTTTTTCTCCAGCACTTGATCATACCAAAAGGATGGTTTTTTAGGCCTCAATCTGCATAAAACAATATGGCAAAGTACATTTAATTTCTAAAGACAAAACTATTATGAAGACTTGACATGTGACATGAGAATTCTGAGGGGAGGGAAAAAGGAAAAGGGAATTTGTTACAGTTGAGAAAGTCACAGCTTTTTAGTTCTTGACAGGTAGAGTGGGTGAGTGTGTGAGAACAAATTAATTTATGAACTGACTAAATGTCTTGGTGAGCCTTTGAATAAGACGTAAATCATCCTCATTGTCCAAACCAAGTTTAGAGGGGCCTAAAGAGACAGAGAGAGAGAGAGAGAGAAGAAGGAAGGAAAGGGAAGGTGGAAGAAGAAAGGAATGGAAATGTCATTACCTAGGATACATAATATTTTAATCTTGTTCATGTCTCGGTCTTTCCCCTTCTCTTCTCTCTCTTCTCATCTATATAATATTCAGACTAGTCATTGTGGATTCCCATATACAGAGACTCTCTGTCAGGGAGTGAGAAAGGTAGAGACCACAAGAGAACATAACCACAGACACAAGGTAAATGAGCAACCGCAAACTATTACATTGTTCCTTGTAATATTCAATTTTGACTTTGATTGTTAGATAAACTCTCCTCCTCCCTTTTCTAAATCATATTATGTTGATATTTCCTCTGGGCTCTACATGTGTGTCTGTGTGTGCCATCATACACATTACTAGAGAGAGAGAGGATAATAGTGTGTAACGGAATAGACATCATCAATCCTATCGAAAGCTGTGTGTGTGTATTAAACAATGATAATTAGAATACCCTACACTGGGCATTCTTAGATGGGGGTAGTAATCATGCAATCAAAATTATAATGGATCACGATACACATACCTAGTAGCAGCAATATATATTCCATACTTTTCCTCTCTATCTCTCTCTAAATATATAGAAAGAGAACCGTTTAATAGTCAAACTTTCTCTCTCTTCTAAACATCTTTGAATGTGTGTTCATCTCATACATCATCATCACAAGACATTATCATTGTCATCATCCCAAAATCGTATCATACATCATCAAAAATGACTGTAGATTGAGTTTACCAGTGCTACGTAGTATGTAGAGTAAGAGTGAGAGGAGGAGGAAGGATTAAACTGTTAAGGGTAAGAAGAGGGGACAAGGAGGACAAAAGGAGAATGTCATTTCTTACTTTTACTTGTTCATGCTTCCCCAATTACCCAGTGGCCAGTCTGACGGTCTGACTACATCACACTTAGGCTGCGACTGTTTAGAAAAGTGGTTGCTAAAAAAAGGAAAATATCCTCCAGGCCAGTCCAAGAATTGAATGAAAAGGAATTATTATGAAACATAAATGTTCTATTTAATTCCAAGATCCCATTTTTCTTACTCAGACACATATGCACCGTATGCATTAATCCTTGGAGCGACTTTAAACGCATTTAATTGTGTACCAACTAATCTTTGACTGTTTCTACTAAAATAGAAAATTCCCTCTTTTCCAGTTGTTTACTATTGTTTTAAATAGAGAATGCACTGCACCATAATTTAGTCTAAAGAAATCAAAGACAAGTCACTTCCTTTTTATACAAGGAATTCCAATTGGGAAGTACAAATGTACACGGGAGGATGAACAATTGCGATTTTTTTTGTTTCTCTCTTCCTTTCTCTCTCTCTCTCTACATCTCCTCTTTTAGTGTTTGTGTAATTTGTGCAATTATTTCTAGAAACTAAAAGATAGACCCAGTAAACCTATGCATGCATGTGTGTGCTGATGAAGGAGAAAAATCATTACGTTTTCATTCATCTCTCAAATGAGAGAGAGAGAGGGAGAGAGGGAAAGCTTTTTACTCTTTTCAATTCCACTTTGGCTTCTGTTTCTCAATCTCTATATCCTCCTTCCTTAAATCCTCCTCCTTGGGATGTAATCATTCTATTGTAATGTGAGGTTTCATGTCAGACAGGGAGAAACATGAGTCTCATCTCATGTTGGCCATTAACTGGGGGTCGCTATGCCCATACACAAACGAACATGTAATTCTCCTGTAATATGATTATAGAGTCTAGTCAAGCTCAACAAGTTTTACTGTGAACCAGTGCACTGTGTATCCCTCTAAGGATTTGGCATGTACGATTATGTTGGGATTTTCATTTATCTCTCAAAAAAGGATAATAATGAGCATGAATACTATTACAAGAAGGAGAGAGAAAAATAGCCAACGCAAGTGAAAAAAAATTCGTTTACATTTTTTTGCACACTCTGTGTACACAATAAAAATGTATATTTCGTGCTCATACTGCATAATATTAAGTATGTATTTTGTCCATGTATGACTATTGCTGTAAGATCAAAGAGAGAGAGGGGAGGGGTGGAAAAGGCTTTGCATTAATTCCTCGCCTCTTCTTTCAGTCTTTGATAACTTTCACTCACAATGGCAATGACTGATGTATGTATGTGCTAACACACACGTTATTCTCTGTTGTTGTATTACCTACGTGTGTGAGTGACTGTGTGAAGGAATTCCTTTCGGAAATCGTGGGAATTCCATGTGTTCTGGGAACTGTCATGTGGTGTACAGGAGGAGGAGGAGGAGAGTGCAAGAAAATATGCAAGGGAGTATTAAAAGTAAACAACATGAACATCCTCCTTAGAGGAATGAAATATCTCACATATTTTTTTTTAAAAACTCCATTGTGTGTCTGTTACATTGACTTAATTCATTGCCCCGTTGACATGCTATGCTGTGTTTCGTACAGGAGAATAGGACAATATAGATATTATTGTTATTACAAGAAAAAAAACTCAGCGTGTGTATGTCTCGTCTTCATACCAAGTCTTAAGTCTGTTGTGATGATTAGTCTGGTATTCCTTCCTCTCTCTCTCTCTCTCTGGTACTTTACCACCCCAGCGCAACGGTCTTGAGCAATTTTTATTGACAATAGAAATGAAAATTAAAGAGTGTGGGTGTCAAGTGTGTGTGTGTGTGCGAGTGAGTGTATGAGTGTGTGGATCATAATTGCTGTGAAGTACTTTAAAAGCCGGAACTTACGCATAAATGTCGTACAACACACCAACTTGTAAGCAGGACACCCAGGGAAGGGAAGGAAATTATAGATAAAGACATCATCATTACCGTCTCCAATAGAGAGACATGCGGAATTTTAAAGTGGTTTTTTGCACACACACTCACTCACCCCACACAAGGGGGTAGTTAACTAGACAACTAATTGGGAATGCCATTATGCGTCAGAGATAGTAAATATTGACAAATCAGTAAAGTTTTTACAGTCACAGTCTTTCTCTCCCTCTCTCTTCGTCTCACCACAAAAGTGTACGAGGGAGTCTCACGGTGTCAACGACGTTATATCAGCAAATTAAAATTAAATGACAGAGTGTCACACACTTGTGTGTGTCTGTGTGTACAAATAACCACATGAAAGCTGTGTTCATGTCTAGAGACACATTATTATATTGGAACGGCTCAATTGAGTAAGTTCAGGTTCAGTAACACTGATGTAGGTGCATGGAAATTCTAATTCACTTTTTCCGCCTCTGGTAATTCATTCCATCGTTCTTCCCTATAATAAAGAGAGAGAGAGGGAGAGAGAAATGAAATGAAAAGTATTGGATTCTATTGTTATTGTTGAAATGGACACTCCTGCCTTGAGGTTTACAGGCGGTAAACCCAGAGAGTTACGTTAACCCACTGTCTAATTGCAAAGAGTGTATGAGAGAGAGAGAGAGTATTATGTGTGTGCTTTTTCTAAAGGGTAGTTTAATTAACAGGGGAAATGAGGATTAGTGATACTCTTACATGTCGGTTGCAAAAAGAGAGAGAGAGACGGAATTTATCTTGAGAAAATCCAATCGTGGCTACTCATTGTGTGTGGATGATATGAGGTTAGATTCCGTTTCGATAGAATTTTTACACACGGAGGAGAACTTAAAAGTAGAAGAGGAGGAGGAGTAAGGGTGATTACACTTGGCTTTTTAATACAATTATGTTTGTTCAAAAGTTCATGACTCTTTCACAGTGACTACACTTGTAAAAGTGTATTGCTCACACACACACACAACAACAACAACAAGAAAACGAAGTGATGATGGGAAGGCGGTGACCACGAGTTTAAAAAGTTGTGGAAGAAATTTTAATTAATTATTGTTTCTCATAATTGCTCATTTTCACTCCACTTTCATAACACAATATTGTATGGTGAGGTTGGAGGGGTGTCATTAAAAATGACGCCAATGAACTTTAACCACCCATAAAGTGTTCAGACTATTTACTAGGCTATCGGGATGCACACATTCTTTCTTTAAAATTATTTTTAATCATGTTATAATTTATTATGTTGCACCTCATGTTAATCAAAAAATATTTTAATTGGAATATTATTTTCTATTTTCTTCTTCTTCTTTCTCCTTGCGCAAAATAAAAATTGGCTACGTTCTCGATCATTTGTAAAAAAAATCCATGTACACACAAATAAAGAACAAGGTAAAGCAATCGTTGACATGGCTGTCCAGCTTTTACCCAGTCTCCTCACTCAAAAGTTGGAGTTGGGTGGAAAAGCCGTTGAAATTGTTTTTGGCCTCATAACTTCAATTGCGGGGAAATTTATTGCACCAACTGGAGACATGGCTAATGTCCACATGGAACCGGAGGAAGAAGGAGTTTTTAATATGATGATGAATGCTGTAAACAAATTTGTGGGGGGTTATCCAAATTCTCCTTCGGGGAATAATAATAATAATCCAGTCTCCATTACTCAACCACCACCAGCTAAAAATTCCATAAATGATGGAATTTACTTTCCAAGTCTTCAAGCTCATCAACAAAATCCTCATACACTCAATTTGAACAATTTGAATCCACAACAATTACAATTACTTCAACAACAATTACTTCAAAATCAAAATGGGGCACCAAATCAATTCCTCGTCACTCCCATCCCGAATGCTGTCAACTTTTTTAACAATGAACAGCCACAACAGCAACAACAACAATTAGAACAGAATAATCCAAGTTTTTTCAATTTATTCACATCTCAATCTACAACAACTTCAACTACTAATGCACCTCCAAGTGGATTCCTCGGATTCATTTCGAATATCCTCAATCCTAACCCGAGTGAAAACAGTAATGAAAATGACAATAATAATAGCAACAACAATAACAACAACCAGAACGAAGAACAAGCAAAAATTCTGAGACAACAGCAAGTACAACAGCTGATAAATCAAAATAATATCGAACTTCAAAATAAAATTCTGAATAATTTGAAACAACAACAAATGCTCCTCACTGGAAACCGCCTACCGAATGATGGACGAGCCCTTCAAACTGGACAACAACAACAGCAAAACAATATGAATCCAACTGGACCATCCGGTCCATCAACAACTATGACCACAGCAGGTCCTACAGCATCCCAGCAACAAAATAATCCTCCAAATACAGTCCAAGCTCAAAACAATGGAATGACTTCCAGTTTTTCAGTTCCAGATCCAGGTAGCGCTGGCCCTGTGAACAATAATCCTAATTCGGGTACTCCTGGGTCCGCCAATCCTCCACAACAACTACCACCTCAAAATGGATTCCAAGTATACCATCCAGCATTGAATGGTCACAATCCACACCATCCAGTCAACCCTGTCGATCCAAATGGTTACCAGGTTTATTTCCCAATATCAAATCAACAAAAAGGTGTGACCCTATTCTTCCCGGTTCAGCCAGACGGAAAAACACCACAAAATTACGTTGTCCCAGTCAACAACAATTTTATTGGTAACAATCCTGTTTTCCCAGCTACAACTCTTGGAAACAATGGCAATATTATTACAACAGGTCCTAGTGGGACAAGTAGTACTAATAATATTGGTGGAGACAATACAACAAGAGTTGAGGTCAATCCGGGTAGTAATGGAATTCCACTAAATAATAATGTGCAGCCATTTCCCGCTGTACAAAATAATTACGGTCCATACTCAGAGCCAATTTTGGAAGGACATCCTCACTTACCTCTACCTCATCATCCTGGCCTTATTCCTCCTCTCCACCCTGACCCAGGTCATCCATTGAATAATGACCATTTGTACTTGCCTGTTGAACAAGTTGTGAACACCTTCATCCCATTCCCAAGTAAAGAATGGAATGCTTTGGATTATATTAATCCTAGTGAAAATTTAGCAGACAGAAATAGACAGGCTGCTTCATCCGCAGAACAATTTCAAAATGAACCATCTCCAAGTTCATCCTACATTCACAGTTCCAGTAGTCAAAAAGATGACGAGTCATCAAAAGAAAATGTCAAATCTAGTCAAAATAAAGGAACAGATGGAAATTCATCTAAACATGAAAATTCCGCTGGTCATTCCTTTATACCTTTACCTCGTGAATATTTTGCGAATGATTGGAACACATACAGCAACGTCACATTCACAACTCCTCAACCAACTGCAGTTTACAGTTCAACTTTCCCCACAATTCCTTCAACCCCTTCAACCCCTGTAAAGAATGAAGAGGAGAGTAAACCGAATTCGGATAGTGCGACAGATGGTTTGGGAAAATTGACGGATATGGATCCATCAGGAGGATTCTCTACGAGTGCTAGTGGTGAACAAGAAAAAGTTATTTATTCCAGTCAAGAAATGCAATTTCAACAGTGGAAAAGACAGAAAGGGAAATTGAGAAAAGTCATCAAAAGGAAAAGACTTAATAAAAGATTTGCTGACAACGAAGATTCCCTAGAAGGTATTTGTCTGAAGGCAGAACAATTTTTTAGAATCATGAAGCAAACAACTCTGCACTCTTCTCACAACCGCCGAAGACTCTACTTCACTACAAGTCAAAATAACTACTCCAGAGTGAAATGAGTAGCGAGTAAGCCGGAGGACATAACAACGGCCCTTGTCATTATCATAATAATTTAATTTTAGTTTGGCAACACACAAAAAAGGCGATGTATGAAATGTCAAACTGTGTCTGTGTCAACCTTGCACTTGACAGTTTAAAAAAAGACATTTTTAAATCAGTTGTTTTTTCCCTGCACATCCTTCCACTCTCACATCCACATCCACACTTTTCCACAATTCTCCTCATTATTTTTGAGGAGAATTGTACGGAAGCACACACGTGTGGTGGCACTTTCTACATGATGATGATCTACAAAAACAACTAACGTCATCATCCTCACATTAATGCCATGAGGAGAAGAGAAGGAAGAGAGTACAGTATGTAGGTTGTGAAAAGCTCTGTTTAGTATAAATTGTGTGTCTCTCTACTGTATTGTGAATGTTTTCAATGCACTGAGCTGTGTACAGTGATATGCAATCGTGTTGGGTGTCTTACTTTACTTTACAGAGGACGACAATGCGCATTTATGGATACTGTAAAAATTTGACTTACTATATATTCCATACACACTCTTACTTCATGTATAGTGTACACATAAACACACACATATGCCTCTGTGAGATTTAAGCAAATTAGTCGTTCACTCACTTTTGGGCTCATTTGTGACTCATTTGAGCATTTATTCACTCACAAAGCGGAACTAACTTGGTGTATGTTTTACTGTCGAAAGACAAAACAGGAGTGCACAGTACTTATATACATAGGAGCAAAAGCCATTTAGAATTCACAATTAGAATAATAAGAGTGTGTGATACTGCAGCAAAAGTACAATTATATATTTTTGCCATCTTTTCCCTACACACTCTACTCTATACTCGCACAATCAACTGTTTAGCATTTGAGCACACATTCACAGACGTTGGACTTGATAATCACACACTCCTGCTCTTCTTTACCCAGTCTTCCCCCACTTTATTTGGCCACATAAAGTAAAGTAAAATAAAGTGAGGAATTGAGTAAGAAGGAGAATTTTTGATGAGGATCTTGTTCTTGTCTCATCAAAAAATCTCACTCACATCCCAGGCACACACCAGATGAGAGGGAATGTGTTTCTCTGTGTGTAGAGTGAGAATAAAGGAGCAAAAAAATATTTTTTTTAATGTGTAGACACACAAAAAAGCACCTCAAAATTTATGCATACAAAAATGTAAATGTGTACTGAATTTTTACACACTACTCCTCCATAATCCATTCAAATTACATGGGTAAATGGAACTTTAGAATAATAATTTTTTGACGGATTTCATTCACGTCCCTGATTTCCGTGTGTGTGTGTGTACAGCTGGCGTTTTACTTCACACACGCACCACGACACGACAAAATATGACTTCGTGATGGTCACTTGAACATATCACGCTGTTGAATCTACCGAGTGTGTAGACTATTGCAATTAATCACTACGTCAATGTTTTTTTGTGTAAATTAATGGTGAATTCTTGTTCCTTCTTTTTTAAAAAATAATAGGTGGTGGCGGTGGATGGGGAAGCAGTGGAGGATCAAGTGGATGGTCTAGTCCACCAGTTGTGAGCAGTGGTTGGTCCAGTGGATCAGGATACAGTGGAGGAAGTGGAAAAGGATTTGGATCAAGTATTTTTGGTAAAGGCAATAGTGGAGGCAGTGGAGGAGGATGGTCAAGTGGTGGTGGAGGAGGTGGATGGTCAAGCGGTGGTGGTGGTAGTTCAGGACCTTCTTCTGGATATATTGTGATCCAATCAGCAGGAAATTCTGGATTCTCCAGTCCAAGCAGTTCTTACTCATCTCCTACAAGCTCATATTCTAAACCATCCAGTTCATACGGTAAGAAAGGGAGACAAAGAAAATTTTCTAAATTTTCCAAAGGAACATGACAATAATTTTTTGTTCTATAATGGTAGGAGCACCAAGTCCAAGTTATGGTCCACCAAGTTCATCTTATGGTCAACCAAGTGCCCCAGCTCCATCTTCATCGTATGGTTCTCCCGTGTCTTCCTCCTACGCTCCTCCAAGTCCATCTTATGGTATGCCGTTTTAACTTTTCATTCAGGACATGAACAAAGTGACCGCCTGACTTTACTCACAATTAAGGGAAGTGATTTCCGGTGACGAATTTATTTATTGACTCTGTACTGTACAGAATTATCATGAGAATTATCATGTGGAAAGGTCAAATTTAAAATGGTTTTGTAAAAAATTGTTCAGGCCCACCCTCTCAATCGTACGGTACTCCATCGCAGAGTTACGGTAGTCCAAGTGCCCCATCTCAGTCTTACTCTGCTCCAACTGGAAAGGGAGTTTCATCATCTTACGCCGTTCCAGCCACTGGAAGTGGTTCAGTTTCAGGTGACATAGCCGGCTACGATCAATTCTCACCCAGCACTGCTGATACGATTGGAGGCACAGCTGAACAATACCAGCCAACCTCAGAGCCATTGCAAACACAATCGCACGAGACCGATTATGCACCGCCAAGCAACTCTTATAATAATAATCATAATAATAATGCTGAGCAAAGCAATTCCTATAATAATGTTCCTGGTCCTTCACCCCTCGCATCACCTGGGATAAGTGGCTCACAAGACAGCTACTCAGTTCCTCCTTCTTCCTCTCCTCAAAATTATGAGCAACCCCAACCCCAACAAAATATTGCTCTCCAACCTGAACAGGGTATTAGTAATAGTTACACTAGTCCAGAATCTCAGTCCTCTCCCTTAGACATAACTAGCTACATGACTCAACAGTATGAACAACAACACCAGCAAGGGTACCACCAAGAACATGAGTCACATTCAAATTATCAGTCTGAATCTCCACCACCTCCTCAGTCATACTCACAACCGCAACAACCACAACAACAAAATCCTCCTTCACAAACAGACTCTTTCCTTTTCCTTATGTCTCCTCAAGAGGCGGCGGGTTACTCTGCCCCTCCTCAATCCAATGACCATCAACAACAACAGAATCACCTTCCATTCTTACCCACTTCACCAGAATTTGCACCATTTATGTTTAATTCATTAGGTTCTCTGGACAGTACACACACTCAACAACCACCACAAGAACAGTATTCAGTACCCAGTGGTCCATCCTCTAATGAGGGTGGGTCACATGTGGACAATTCCTTGACATATCAGGTCCCCTCACAACAACCTGAATCCCAACACCAACAACAGCAACAACAACAATATTCAGCTCCAATCCCGTCAGGGCCTAGTCCACAGATTAGTAGTGCTCAGTACGCTTCTCCTACTCCCTCAATAGAACTCATGAATAGTTATTCTGGGCCTGACACAAATACTTACTCAGCCCCAGACGTCCTCCAATTTCAACCGACAGGAAATTTGGGTGGCGACTACTCTCCTCCAAGTCAGTCTCAAGGTACAGCTCCAACTCCTGACAATAATTCTAGTACAAAAAATACTTCCAATCTCATACACACATTTTACGCTCTTAACAATAATCCTAGCTTTACTAGTCAATACTTTAACCCAAATCACATTACAGAGACTCATCCGTCATCCAACCCTTCGCCTCAGACTAACTCTTACCATGGTGACATGGCTCATTCTAACAACCCACACCAAAACAACAATTTCAACCTGCAACATGGTGGTCAACATGATACTAATAATCATCAAAACCATCATCAACAAACTAACTTGCCTCTGCTTCAACCACCACCAACTACTAACACAAATCCTCATCCTCATTCTCCATCCCAACAATCCTTACAACCAACCTATAGTACAATCAATACTCAAATTACCCATGACACTATTCAGTATCATAATAATAATCATAATTCTCCTCCTTTGAGTCCTCCTCCCACAAATACTCACAATGACTATGTTAATCAACCCACTGCTCAATCTTACTCTTCTTACTCTGCCTCAACTCCTCCATCCCCTCCTCCTACTAATTCCCCTGCTAATAGCTACCAATCGCACAACAACAATCACAATGAGAATCACAATTCTTTTGCACCACAATCCCAATCACTGCCGTATCAAAATTCAGTGAGTCAATCAGGTGGTGGTGGTGGGGACAGTACTACCGGGTACTCGGGGACACCCAACCCAGTTGGGCATACTGATAGCTTCAGCGTCTACGAAGCACTCATTGGACGAGGACGTGAACAAAAATCCCAACAACTTCCACAAGTACCGCAAATACAAGCGGCCACTGGACCTTCTTCTCCACAGACTGGATTTTCACCCTCTTACTCTCCTCCTTCTCCTCCATCCCCTCCTTCCCCATCTTATTCTTCCCAATCCCAAGACTATTCTGTACAACCCGCTCAACTCACCCATGCTCAGTCTTTTGAACAGGCACCCTCTATCAGTACTTCTCCCTCCGCCGGCTATCTAGATTCCAATAATATTGATTCTGGACTTTTGCAACAACAAGCTTACCAACAACAACAACAACAACAAAGCTATCAAGATCAGGGTTACCAACAACCACAACAAACATACCAACCCACTCCATCATACCAACCCCCACCTCCCCAAGCTTACCAGGAAGCTCAACCAACACAGTCACAACAGCAGCAACAACCCACGGAAGACTACGGACTACCCGGATTGTCTGGACTTCTCTCTTCTCCCAATATTATGATTCAAAGTGTTCCAAATACTCACTACTCGGTCATTATTCAACAACCTGATGGTTCCACAAGTTACCAACAGGACCAATCCCAAGGTTACACAGTTCCAGAACAATCTCAACAACAACAACAACCATCACAGGTGAGTCCAACAGGATATCAACAACAATCACAACAAGTGGGTCCAACTGGTTATCAACAACAGACATCACAACAACAACAACAAAATGGGTACAATACAGCCCCTGATGTACAAAATGCAGCTTACATTTCACCCACAGACAATAGTGTAAGTCAAGATTTGGAGACTCAACAACCCACTGGAAGTAGTTACATAGCTCCTTCCACATCTGCCCCTGAGGCTCAAACTCTCCCTACTTTCCCTGGTGGTTGTTGCTCAAGTCTTCCCACAATACCTCAACCAATACCCAATTTCCAGTCGACTGTTGGTGCACCCTTAGCCGCATCATCATCAAGCCAAACCCCACAGACTGAGTATGGGAACCCGAGTACGGGTCCTACTGCCATTTCCTTTTCTCAATCCTCCTCCTCCTTTTCTCAACAATCTTCAGGACAAGGTTATGGACAACCACAGGCTACAACAGGCAAGTATCAGTTGCACCATTCCAAGAATTATTATGCTAGAGACAGTCATAATAATTCCGTTCCTTCATCACCCACCCCTCCTTCTAATCCTATCAAATTACAAAGTCTACCAACTTCCCCATCTCCTACCCCTTATCAACGACATTACCGGAATGATGAGGGCGAACTTGCTAAATCCTCCTCCTCTACTTCGTCCCTGACACTCACTTCTTCTTCTTCCAGTCCTACACCCTCAACAACTACCCTCTCCTCTAATGATCTTCCACACTACATGGAAGGTCCACTTGTCCATGTATTCAATACAACCTTACCCAAAACTCTCAACGTCATCTCCTACAATGCCACTCATGATTTCATTACTGTTGATATCAATTCCTTACCCCCTGAATTTCTCAAACAGGCTAAACCTCTTCCAATGTCAATGTATTTTAAAGATTTGAATTCATACCATTCTACTAGAATTAGTACTACAAAGAGACCAGATATTGTTACATCAGCATCACCTCTTACTAGTAGCAGTAGTAGTACAGATTCAACAACAAGTACAGATTATACTAGTAGTCCTAGTCCTAGTCCTCAAACTACAAAAACTACCCCTACCCCTCCACTTCGTAGTTCAAATCAAAGAAAAACGAGTACAAGGGCCCCTCATAGTCATCATCACAGTCAACCACACTCACATCATGGTCAACCTCATCATCATCATAATAATCATCATAGCCACTCACACTCTCACTCTCACTCACAAGAACAGGGATACCGGAAAAATAATTTCCGTAAAAGTTCAACTACAGCTACACCCCTCACTTTTGCTCCCAAAATTTATTCAGCCTCTCTCAAAATCCTTTCACCCTTGTCAGATGAGAATACACAGGAACAACAACAACCTCAAAGACATCGTCATCGGTCCCGACCACATCATCATCACCAAAACAGTCATCGACAGAGTGGACACAAACTCCGAGTCCCAACTCCCGACAACTTTGTCAGTTCTTACGAACAAGCTCACAAGGGTGGCTATGAGTCTCCAAAAAATGTCGACATCATCTCGAAATCCCAAACCATCCACGAGCCTAGCAACACAGTAGCCATACAACCACAAGTAGAACCAAGACAACCTCGAACTAAAATCCCGACAGGTCATCGAGAACAACATAAAGTGAAAAACATTATAATTGTCAACAAACCTACAATCAAGGATGAAGACATTTCAGAAGATGTGGAAGCTATCGAGTATCAAGATGGAGTTGTCCAAGTCAAAAATAATGAAGAGTTATTCCCACCTTGGCTCCAGACACGAAAAAGTTACATCAAAAATAATAAACCTATGAATATGCATCCAGCTTGGAGTAATTTCCCTGCTTTAGAACATCTTTACTTGACAACTCCACCACCCACAAGTAGTGAAGAGTTGGAAGAAGCAGAAACAATGATGGCTACCTCAACAAATGTGGATATTATCAAACCAATCTCACCAACAATGTCTTTTTCAGAATTACTCACACTCCCACCCAAACCCAAACAAAAAACATTTCCCACTGCCCCTCCTTCAACATTGACAACAACCCAACCAATTCTAGACCAGATTGTGAGATTCCCCACAAAAATCAGTATTAGTAGTCAATCTCACAGTTCAGAAGTAAGACAAACTAGGCAGACACGGACGAGTTCTAGTAGTAGTACAAGTCGTGGAGGGAATGTTGATCAAGTCAATGATAGAAAGAGAGTAACTTTCATAACACCAAAACCAAAGAGGCAGAATGAGAGTACACGTCATCGTCGTCATGACCGACATGGTTCCCTCATCATCATGAGTCCAGACTACACTTTCAAAAGACATTATGGAATGGGAATGAGTGGGAGTAGGGATCATAATAATGATAAAACAACTTCCTCATAATGTGAACACGTCAATAACAATTTAGAAATGTATTTTTTTGAGAAATTCAGTCCTTATCCCATTTTCAACCTTCACTTGTTAAAGTATTCAATACACCTGAAATTACCCACCCTACCTAACCCTTCAACCAATCTCCAAAGCCTTGATTCTTGTCTCACCCCATCTAAACAAAAAAGTACAATGGAGAATCTCTCTCTCAAAACTCGAGTGAGAAAACGAGATGGGACTTTTGGCCAAAAAATTTAAAAATGACTTGAAAAGGAGAGCTAGTAGTACACATGAACTTTAAAAAATGCCAAAGAAGTGGGGGACAAATGTCAATGTCCAAGAGAGAGTTAAACTCTTCACAAATTGCTTTTTGCTTGTCACTCACTCACAAACACAGAGGGGAAAAAAACCTTGGACAAAAAAAAACTGTTTCCACGACTGTACTTTTCGAGGACTGTGTAATCGTTGAACTGAACGGAAAGCCAAGTGATTATTTGACTGTCTTGGCGATATTTTTATAATACTATACTTAATATGTTGTTTGAACGTCTACCTACCTACCTCACAACTTCCAAACCCTTTACACTACATGAACTTTGTAGTGACGACATTTTTTTTGAAAATGAATACTGTGCTACAAACTACTGAGAAAAAAGAACTGAATTTAACAAATATGAACACAGGGAAAAAAGAAACAATTATTTTTTTGAAAATATGAGTTTGCATGGATCTCATTTGGTTCTGTTACCTATTTTAATTCCTTGTTTGTTTTTTGAATGCATGCTGTAATGCATCTCTACCTGCATGCATTTCTCGTTCGTTACAAAACAAAGTACTTTACTACTTACTGTTGATGCTTACCTTGGACTTTGATATAGAAAAATAATTGTACTGGAAAAGACCAGCAGTTTTGTGACCCGTTTTGTTGTGCCTAATAATTGTATTGTGTGCTAAATGTATCAGTGAATGAACTGTGCAGTTCATTAATGTTGTTATATTTTTTTTTTAAAAAAAAAATCGTTGAATCCCTGCCTGCCTGCCTGCTCTAGCCTTATATAATGTGTTTCGTTCTGTGTTTGAAAATTAATATAAACCAGAGAAAAAATTACTAACCCAACTCTCCTTGTGCATGTGCATGTTACCTGTTTCCTATCAAGCAAAGCAAAGAAAAAAATTCTGTTGACTAATCCACTTTGAATGTTGTGGGGAAAATGTTTATTAGGGGGCTCAATTTTCTCCATTCTCATGGAAAATAAACCATTTAGAACCATCATGAGTCTACTGTTGAGGACAGTGAGACCTGGTCTTGACAAATTTATACAAGATCGCCTTGATCCTGCTACCTCTACTACTAACACTAAATTTCATGTTCAACTAACAACAACTCCTACTCCCCCTTCTAATTCTACTATCTCTTCTAATTCTACTGAAAGTTCGATGAGCGATGATGATAATTTACCACAACCTTCGAGTACAAGTCCAGTCAACGTAGAAATTGAGCCCTCAACAACCAAACGACCACCCCGTACTATTCGTATTAAACGTCGTGTGCTTCACTAACAACTCTATTTGTGTAACTAACTGTAGCAGCACCTTTTGTTGTCCGAACACACACACTCACTCAAATTTAGTCAAATCACCTTTCTAACAACACACACAGCCTCATTTGGACGTAACCGTAAAGTCACACAATTGGCCATAGAAGTATAACAAATGACATTTGGACAGCGAGATGATATATACAAAAAAAATTCTATCATTATTGTTTTTTTTTGTATTTCGCTCTTATCATTTTGTTTTTTTATATCATTATATTATGTTCGCTGTTCTTTGTCTTAGTTTGCTTCTTGTACGTCTTGGAGGTAAGACACAACTAACTCATTAATTTGCATGCTGAAAACGCACTAACAACTTCTCCAGAGCTCAAGTTGGCCTTTCTGTTCACACTCACACATTCTCTCTCACTCGAGAAGAGACATTCAGAGTAAAATTTTGTTCTCTTTTCATTTTCACCTACATATTCATTATTTTCAAAACAAATTAGTATAGTTATTTTTATTATGACACGACAGCTTTTTATTCAAGCCAATTTTTTTTCACAAACAAAAAAAATTATTTTAGTTTCCTACACTTTTGCTTTCACTCTCACTTTCACTATTCCTCTCTCTTTTAACATTGTATGAGAATGTGTTTGTACAAATGTGTGCTGATATAAAATATTAAATGTATTTATAATTGTGATATGATTTGATGTATGGATGTGAGTACATAATTTAGCTGATTCTGATGAGTGTGTTCGTTTGATTTCGTTTTTGATATGCCGTTTTCTCATTTTCCTTGTCTTTGTAATTTGTAATTTTACTTTTTAGAGTTGACATAATAATAATATTTCTGGCCCCATTTCCGAAAGAATTAATTAGTACTCAGTTATAATTTCCAAGTATGTAGTAGAGTAAACTAAAATGATTTACAAAATACAAAAAAAAGTAATTTTGTGTATTTGTGTCAATTTTGCTTCTTTTCTGTCTCTCTTGCAGTAAAATTTGTGGACACAAATATAATTATTTAGATTACGTTTCTTGCATGTCAATGAAGTGGTAATTTTGTTTCTCTATTTTCCTCCCTGAAATTGCTTCTAAAAAAAAAAGCCAGTATCAATTTAAAAAAATATCTCTTCAACGTTATAGTCAAAATTGAATAGAAAAAAATGACGCAAAATAATTGCTGTCAGATAGAAAAATCACAGAATATATTCCATTTCAAAAATGAAAGCGAACTGTTTTACTGTATGCTGATATTTTTTTCGATACAGTATAAAAGCACTGATTAGATTACTGATAAGAATAAGGAAGACTGATTCCTTGTCAAAAAAGTAAATAATTCTCCATGACATGGAGTCCATGTGGTACAAAAACTAGTCAATTAACATTTTGTTTTTGTTTTGCTCAAAATTGTTTACAGGATACTCATCGTAAAAGCTGATAGAAATGAAAATTCCAATGGTAGTTTAATTCAAATTGGACAAACTACTTCTCAGAAAAGGAAATTTCCAGCTGCAATACCAACCCACCAAATACAATTGAAGTAGACAAACAAGACATGTGAAAAATTATATCCCAGAATATAAATTAAACAAACCTTAAATTAATTCGGAAGGATGAGATGACAAATATTGTTAGTGCACTTATATAAATATTATTATATTTTATTATTATAAAATTGACAGCCCCGAGTATTTTTATACACAAATATCGTATAGCAGAAACCCTTAACATATTTTATCTATTCTACACATATACGTCATATATTATATTATTTTTTTGTATCCATTATTTTTTGTACTGTCCATTTGTATCATCGGCATTATTATTATCAGCAAATAAGAAGGAGCAGAAGTAGCAAAAAGAATAGGAGTGAGAGGAGTTCTCAAAGATCCGTGTGCCTTAAAAATTAATAATATTTTTTTATAAAAAAAATGTATTATATTAATGTATTTTTTTACATTCATACTGTATTATGAAAGACAAAAAGACGGACAGCAGAGGGAAAGACATAAATGAGATATGTAGAGGAAAATGTTTTTATTTTAAATGTTTATTATGATTTAACTTCAAGTACACTTCTTCTTAACTATAGAGAAGAGCCCTTAGGTTATATAGATTAGGAAATGTATCAATGACGAGGTTTTTTTCCCATGTATTGGTTATCTAGTGTTGATTTTTTTTGTATGTGTATGTTTGTGTCGTCGAATGTGTGGAAACTGTTGACAGTTAATAATGGCTTAATGATTTATATATATAAAAGTATTTTTTTGTGAATGATAAGAGCAAAGGAGAAAAAAAATGAAATAGTGTAATGTATATTTTTTTTGCTTGCATAAATCCTATTTTTACTACTACCTACTGTACTTATGTATTTACCCAAATTCCCTCTACACAAGCAAAAAGAGAGAAAAAAAAACACACACACATAATACCCTGTGTGGCACAGTTTGTGTTGCATGATATTTTACAATTTTTGTTTGTATACTACCCTCAATATGTATCTATAAAAAAACATGCCTAATAATTGCTCACAATTCTGTAATGTAAATCTCCCAAAATAATCACGGATGAAGACCCAATTCAGGTCCTCTGGAAAAAAGCACGAATGTACAAGCATCATTCTTGTTAAATTGTATTATGTTATGTACTGGTGACTTCAATGTGACAATTTTTCAGTATTTTTTTTCCTGTCTTCCCTGTTACCTTTTACTATATTTACTCGCTAAACCTTGTCTACTCTCTCTCTCCATCACACAAAGTACATTTGAAAACAACATCACCTATAATCATTACACACAAATGTGTTTAAAAGTTACCCTTGAACCCTTATACTTTTGTGTATTATGTAGAATGTTATATGACATCGTGTATATTTTTTGTATTTGTGCCTTTGCATTTATTTGTTTTTCCTCTCTCTCACTTCTATAAAAAATATTATATTTTTTTATTTTTATACTTTTATATCTGACCATTTTCAACTTATATATGCTTTCTATATATTTTTGTAAATGTGAAAAAAACAAGAATCCGTACTTTAAATTTTACAAACAGTCTTGAGATTAGCTGTTGAAACAATGCAAATACTATATGTAATATTATTCAAATGATTATTCCCATTATTGTATAATAATTGTCAAATATATTATTTTTGTAAATTTTTGTAGAGAGATAACTTTTTGTTATCAAGATAAACACACAGAGTAGCATTCTAGTTTGATGTAACAAAGGGAAAGCAATAATTATCCAAAAATATTATTTAAATCTATTCGTGTAATCAGTAAGTTGTAAAGTAGGATTGGAATTGAATGGGAGGGAAGAAAGAGAAAAGTTGTTGTTGCTACCTTTTATCACTTATCAACAGTTCAACAGTGGAAAAATGAGATACTGTATAGGAATTTTTAGTGGAAAAAATAGAAAGGAGCGTTGCAAATATGTATACATAAAATATTTAATCACCTGGAACGGAACTCTTCTTCTATACCCTGGATGGTCTTTACCACACACACTAAACACACATCTACTTTAAGTGCCTTCATGTATGTATAGTAATAGTATATATTTTTTTGTTGGATGTCCAAAAATGCCTTCTATTTGTATTGTATATTGTATGGGAGAGAAACAATGATGCTCTTGTTGTAATAATAATTTTTTTTCTTCCAGTTGTTTCCATTATAATATTATACTGAACGTCTCAAATGCTTATACTACAATATATTATATAGAGAGAGTCCATAATATTATTATATTACATCGCTGCTTGAACTCAAGACAATAAAAGTTGAACGTCATATTATATTCCTGTGTGTATGAACAAATTGTACGAAAAGAGAGAGAGAGAAAGAAAGAGAAAAAAAATAATGACGAGTAATGGAATCAGTGTAAAATACATGTGTAGATCTTTGCATTTACAGTGTTATTGACAGTGAGGCTATATAAATATAATATTTTCAAGAATGTCAGCAATAATTCTACACTTGCTAGGATTCGTGGTCTGGACAAAATTCACCAAACCCTTCTAATGTTCACTAGACAAATGTTCTAAAAGTTGCAAATTTTAAAAAAAAAACAATTAAATTGTGGAAGCCAATTCAGAAATTTTTTTGCCACAAAACTATTCGATTAATAACTTTGGTTAAATATTATGAACGAGTGTTATTATGGTTCTAGGAGACATGGAAGAGTCTAGTGAATTTTTGTCCAGACACCAATACTCGTAATTGTACAATACGATAAGAATACACTATTGTTGACTCTACAATATTATTATGTTGTAAAGAAGGAAGAATTAATTCATTGAATAAATGAATACAATATAATATTTTAAAAAGAAAAGATAAATTCCACCGTGTTTTAGCATACATCCCTTCATTCACATAGAGACAAAAGGAAAGGAAACTGTCTCATTGAGACAGTCACGTACACACACACACACACACACAAGGAGGAGAGGTGAATGGGTCCATTTTCATGCAAAAGACAAGTACAGCATATCGCAATGTCAAGTGAGTTGAGACTGTCTCTGTATACCCGAATAAATATTCACGATTCATCTGGATCGTTCTTGGCGTAGGTTAGTTACAAGATAAAAAAAATGAAACACACATACTATGTAAAGTACCAGCCTCAAATCATAGCAAAGCCAACCATCTGAACCATCCCCAATAAAATTCAAGGCCACATTTAGTGCACACTACAAAAATACGACTAGGGAACTTATTGAAGTGACAGTAGCTATCTAGTCAAACCGATTTATTTACATAGGTGAGTGTGTTATACTTGCAGAACTGACCTTAGACAAAAAATTAACTAGTAAGTAAGTACCTTCAACGAACGTTGTACTCCTTGTTTTAACTAAAAGAACGCTCCAGCTCATTTCACAATCAGAGTGCAATTGAAGCGGTCAGCCATTTTCTCAGTTCCTTTGTACCGGCTCCAATCTACTTGCAGGTAAAGACCTACAGAAAATTGAATCCAAATTAATTTATTTAAAAATTTCTTTTTAGTGACGCATTTCCCTTTTGAATCTCTGTGTTGTGTGACATCACCACAAATGTCTAATAAGTTACATTGTATTATTTATTTTGCAGCTGGATCTGGCTGGCTCTTGACATTTTTGTGGATTTATTGGTTCTGTACTTTTCCATCAATTGCGTACTTGCCGTTTTGGATTTCAACGTCATTCTTCACAAATTAAAGAGTGTCATCCTCAAACTTGTGTGCTTAGTGGTCCATCCTGTTGCTTCTGGAAATCTCAAAATTAGAATTGGTGGTAAGTGATTAATTATTCAAATTCCGTTATCATTTAATGGTTTCTATAATAGCTTACATAATATACCAAGTTTTTGTGTCATGTACGTGTGACTTAATGATTTTGTTATGACAAAATGATCTAATATCATTTTTCTTTTGTTTTTGTGCATGTGTGTACAGGTCAATCACTGATCATTCAAAATGGTGGTTACCAAATTGAAAGAATTCGTTTGGAGCTCTGCTCCCCTCCCCAAGAAGAATAAAAAACTGAACAATTTCATGAAAAATTTGTCATTGTTTGAACTTCAAGAAGTCTTGGTAGCCTGTGCAGGCCCTGACCTTTGTAATCAATGGATCAGCCTAAGATTAGCCAACAAGTTTCATCACTTTGACACCATCGTAAATATTCTTCGACATGGTGACCGGAAGTTTGTCTTCAAGGCTGTCACACTTCGATGGTTGTACGAATCCCCACAGAGTATTTTCAAAGATTCTTCCTTTTTGATTACCAAACTTTTCCCTACCGTCTCATACAGCTGTCGACTCAAGATTGTCAACAATATTGGGAAATTCATGAACGAAGAGGATCAAGCTGATATTATTTTCAATACTGTTCATGATGAATATGGATTCTACACAGCTATCCCCATACTCCCTTCATGTAGTAAACAGAAGATTGAGACAGTCATGACTTCCCGTTTTGTCAAATTGTCTACCCGACAACTCCTTCGAATTACGAGTAGATATCCTGGTGTGGCCTACAGTATCCTAAGACAATACCAAGAAGAAGAACGAATGAGAGCTTATCCCAAGGTCATGAAAGCACTGATTGATAATGATCCCCTCCAACTGTCCCACTTTTACATTGACCACTACGAACCCCTCCACTTCCGTGTGGGACGCCAAAGAACCAAAAAACTTTTGATGTCTTCCAAAGAACTCATCCTTCAAAATAAAACAAAATTCATTGATTTACTCAACCCTGTCGAAGTCCGAAGACATGTTACTCCGGAGGAGTATGTAGAGATTGTGAAGACTGCCATGCCCCGAGATTTGATTGACTGGACGACAGATGACAACATGTGGATTTGGTTGAAAAAGTACTCTAAACAAACAAAATTGGATATTTTGAAAAAAGCCTTTGTCCTTGCCTACAATACTGAAATGATGAAATGTCCAGAGTATTTTTCACCAGCTGTTACTGTCCTACTCAGTGAAGCGGAGCGTGAGGAAATAGTTTCTTGGAAAGTTGCTGGAGAAAATTTATTTCAAAATTATGATAAATTTGAAGATTCCTACAACTCCAGTAAAGACAACATTTATTCTTGGACTGCCCTCAAACCATGTACGAGGAGTATTCCAGAATTGGAATTAATTTTAGGGACAGAAGGAGACACCCTCACCAGAGCTCATCTGTCCAAATGTCTCATCATGTCCTGTTATGCCAATGAAGATTCAAATTCCCTCCTCAGAGTCCTCAAACTTCTGAAACAAACTAGTCGACTAGATCTCACAGAGGTGAGGAATCAGATTTTCATTGCTCTTGCCATCGTCGTGGACAAACTGAAGATGACCAAGGAACATTGGGAAATTGTAGTTCAAATGATGCAATTTTCTCATCTCATGGATATGGGCAACAGTCCCTTGGAAGCCAAAATCAAGTTACTTGAAAAATGTATTGTTTTCCATCTTCGAAATGAACATCCAGTTGAGTCCATCACTACTACCCTTTTGGTCAAGCTAAAATTGGAATACAGTGAGACTGAAATTAATCTTAATTGGAAAATATCTGGATTGCGGGCAGATGAACAAGCTCTCATCTCGAAAATGTTCATCAGTGGACTTCAAGAGATTTTTCCATTGGATCGTTCACTCCTAGGGGAGAGTCACAATATTCTTCAAGGAATTACAAATCTGCTCAAAACACTTTCAAAATTGAATAAGATCAAATGGACTTTGATGGAGTCCAATTCCATTCATTGCTTTTCCTGGTTGGCGAGCAGAATTCATGAAATTATTAAATTGATGGACCCTCTTCTCCATTGTCCAAAATCTCAGTCAATCTCCAATCGTCTACAACATATAAAAACAGAGTGTATTCGAGCCATTCTTCGAGACACTCACATGGAAAACCCAGAAAAACAGCTGCCCTTCCTCACCGCCTTCCCTTGTGAACCCATCCTCATTCGTAATCTCACACAGTATCCTAGTGTACTGGAAGACAATTGGGAAAAGATTATGAAGAAAATCTTAACATTTCAACGAGTCAATTCATACTGTCTTGGATTTTTGAAAAAAATGAAATCAACTGGTTACAATCAACTCACAGACAAGACCATCAAAATTTGTATGGACAGACTGGAGGGAAAGAAGGGTACAGTGAGTTGTTTGGAAACAACAAATGCAATCAAAATTTTGTCTCTTCTTCAAAATCCATCCCAATTTCTCCAAATCGTCATCAAATTTTATCCTGAAGTGGCAAGGATTAACATTTACAACGACAATCTTGAGATGGACTATGAAATTAAAACAGTTCTTGGTCGGTTTCTCCGATTTCTTCCACCACCCCATGCCTTTCCAGCTATTGAACAATTTTGTCTTGGAGACTACTTCAAACTCATCTCTGGTTCCTTACACTCCCACTGCAGTTTTGCATCTGAGAAGGACACACTCAATTTCATCAAGAACCACATGAATCAGGATGGAAGGGAAACCATCTTTAAACAACATCTTGTCCGTCTCTTCAGTCTCTTGTCCATCCCTAACAAGCAGGACATGCTAGTAGTCACTTGGAAAGCACTCAACAACAATGTGTCAATCCGATTTGAACTTTTTGTCCAATTGGTCCGTTTATTCCTGGAGGTCGGTGGGGCTCAAAATACTTGGACAGTCCTGTCCGGGATCATTGTTACTCTCAACTGGGATGACAGGATGGCTCTCAGTTATCTCCAAAATCCAAAAATATTTGAAAATTGTCCCACCCAGTACCTATCCCAGTACATTGAGACGTCCCTTCATGCCCTCAAGTTGTTCAAGACTGGAGAATTGTCAGAGTGTTTCACTGGATTCCTTGCTCAAGTTAAATGTGTCATGGAGAAAGTAGATGACAATATTGTGGATGCTATTGTCAATGAATTCCTCTGCTACTTTGATAATGAGAGAGACTTTAGATGTTGTTCCACCGAGTCCAGTTTCTACAACAAGTATTTGCTCACATCCTCCACAATGGACAAACTCAAATTTCGACTCAACATCATCAACGTGACCTTCACTGCATTCATAGAGGATGAGATTTATCAAAGTACTTATGATGGACTACATCAAACTCGGAGGGCTTCCTACGCTTTCATCCGTTTCCTGTGTCAAGAAGGAATCACTGCGGCTCTGTTGAATCATAATGAGACCACCACAACAACCAACTTTAATGTTCTGAGAACACAACACATTTTCAAAGAATTGTCTGAACTACTGGAGAAATTACCCATCTTCAAGGTATTCAACCCACTACTGTACATCCAATTGGCTTCCAATTTTCTCCTTGAGAGGTTAAAGACGGGAGTTGAGACGGAATACTTGTACCGGTTTGGATTGGCTGTTGGAAACATGATTGAGTCAAAAGTCACCTCCGTCGGTGGTGAGGTCATTGGGATATTCTTGCAAATTTTGAATGAATTTTTCCAAGACTGTATACTGGAGAGAATTGATTGTGAAGATGATATTGTGGAGTTTATTCGGGGAATCCTTGATGTCTCCATGTCAAGATGTTGTCAGATTTTGGCTGTGTCTTTGCTTCCCAAGATACCCCCCAAGTCAAATACAAGATTACAGACCTATATCACAGTTGAAGACAAAATTAATGAGGCTGATGATACTGTCATGAAAATTTTTCAAGGTTTGTAAAATAATTTTTATGTCATACCTCATCCCTGGTCATTTGGTTGGGGTAGGATGATATTTTCAATCGTGATTATTTCCTGAAAAGAGTTATTAATATAAATATTACACAATTAATTAATTAGTGTAAATTCAATTATTTCAATTATTGTATTACTTATTTGAATGGGTTGTCAATGTCTCCACTTGTGTGTTGTAATAGTTGACTCTATCCTGATTATGGAACTTCAATTATATAATCTCATTTCAATTTTAAATTATTGCGTGTATGTAATGATATTATAATTATTCATTATCGTTTCAGAGTGTTCTCACTCTTTTTTCTCGAGTAACTCAAGATCATCTGATATAAAAAAGTCTGTCATAATGTGTTCAAATTGAAATAAAAATATAATTTCCATTTTAACTCAATTTTTCTGATTGTTCCACAGATAGTGCGTATTGTTTTTGTCATTTTTCCAAATAGAAGAAAAAATTTGTTCGTATATAATTTTATCTCAGCATAACGCCATTCGAAGTCATTTGATTTCAATTCATTTCCATTGTGGGAACATAGGATCAATAGTAGGTCAGTTGAGTTCAAATAATATCCTGCATCTTATTCTAGGATTTGTTTTGACTTTGCATCTTTTTGCGATTAGCCATTGGCTTCACAGTGTGTACATATCTGTCGTCACCATCACAAAAATTTATGACATAAACTTTACCAAGTGTGTGACTAAGTACGTCATTGTCACCACAGACCAGTTCTCTGAAAAAGTAAATAACATTTGACTTCTAAAATTAAGAGCACTGACTTGGCCCTTTCAATGAATTTTTTGATTTACTGCATTGATCAGCGATAATGAGTCGACCATACTACAAGTTCGAGGAAATAATATTTAAGAAATTAAGATTTGATATCCTGGAAAAATGGCAAAAACCACGTATCAAGGATAATATGTACTAAATATGGAACTATCCATTGAGCAAATGGATAGGAGTCATGTATTGACCACCCCAGTCAAGTCATTAATTAAGACTGCGTTGACTCAGTGTACTTGGCATTCCACAAATGAAGTGTGTGCATATGTACACACTCTGGACATTTGTATATTATAATATTAGCATACGAGCCTCACCAAAGTTTTAAGTATGCATTAGCAGTGTCAATAAATCACAACTAGTATATAGAGTCGCACAATTTTTTTTCTCACTTTGTACGTCCTGTCATAACTTCGTCCTTTCCACGAAACTGAAATTGATCATAACAAATAAAATTGTCAAAGTGTTAATTGCGTCACGACAATACAAATCTACAAGATAAGTCCAAAGTATAAGAAGGTCTGCAAGTCTCTTAGCTGGACACAATTCACCTCCAGTTCTGCTCACTGAAAGAACTTGTACCTACAAAGTCTACTTCTACACAACAAATCCCTGTTTCAGTACTAGAATAAAAATAATCATGGCTTCAAAAATTTTGGTAAGTGGTTTCCAAATTACATCAAATATTAATCAGTTGAAATTTATATTTTTAGGTCATTTTGTGCTTGTCAAATTTCACATTCTCCATTTGATTCTTGTAGATTGTAATGTTAGCTATTGTGGCCGTCGTCCACTGTCAAAGAAATCACCAACAATGGAGATCCGGGTTCGGGGGTGGTAATTCTGGACCGGGCTTCGGAGGAGGAAATGGTCAAAACCCCGGCTTCGGGGGTGGAAATGGTGGACCAGGCTTCGGTGGAGGA